>CALSFV010000656.1:450000-465000 GCA_943737045.1 Parapristionchus giblindavisi
AGTAAGGTTGAATAAATATATAATGACGATAAAACTTTAGTTATAAAGCATAGGTAGAAATACAATTACGAAAGATTTTGACAGTAGGACAAATTATGGTAGAATTAGGCAGTAAATTCCAAGAATTGACAACTCTGTTTGAGATAAAGTTTAAAAAAACGTTTGGATTTACAATTATATTTGACAAGTTTATTTATTTATTCTTTATTCCATCAAATATATATAATAACAGGGTGATGTGTACACAGAATAGGGATAGATGGATTTCCGTCGCATAAGGCGATTTCGGTTTTGGCTCGGTGGCAGTTTGTAAAGGATGGGGGTTTAGGGACGAATTCGAGAATATCTAATGATGAGGGTGGAGGGGAGATTTGATAACCCTGCATGGAAGGGTTTAGGGGACGAAAGAACTAATTCTGATGGGAGTGAATTCCAACAGTCTATACTTCTAGAGGCACATGTAGTATGGGCAGTAGAAATCCTATAAGGGAGAATAATACGAAATGGATGAGAAAGACGGTTGTATTGTGAGGGAAGAACAGAAAGGAGATTGGATGAATCAAACAAAATATATAACTCTCCTTCCCCCTTCCTTACTCTCCTTCCCCCTTCCTTCACTAGGGGAGGTGAGTGAAATAGTCTCTCCCGTATTGATCGACGACCCAATCCTCTTCTATCTAATCAACTACCGCCTAGTCGCTGTCTGTCTAGTACCGAAGGCAGAATCATAAATCATTGATCGGTACCAGATAAGTTATGGAACATCTTAAATCATTATTGTCGCCTAATTCGTCTTCCTCATCCAGCTCCACATCGAAACGTCAACGCGTAGATGACGACTCTCGATCAGAAGTGACGATCTCCGATCTTTGCTCAATGATGATTACTCTTCAAGCAGAAGTGAAGCGTGAACGTGAACGATCGATTGCCACTGAAGAGAAACTTCGCGAATTAGAAGAAACCACTAATCAACTACGTGAGTTGACAAAGACTCTCTCTTCTTCTATTCCGCCCCCTTGTTCCTGTTCATGCAACACTCCTGATACTGTTCTGGTTGATCCTTCCACGACTCCCAATGATGGCCAAACGCCACCTCCTCCTCCCCCAATAGAAGATACTAAGGATCTTGAACGTAGTTTAGTACTCGCTCGGCTGCCTCTTAGCGATTCCCAAGATCCATATCAATCGTTATTTGATGATTACAACAGTGTTGTTCGTATCAGCTCAATTATTGGTTGTCCGTTCATGCCTCTATCTGTCTATCGCATGCCTGTATCGGGTAATGATTCATCCTTCCCTCGTCTTACAAAGGTCTTGTGTCCTACTAAGAAACATAGAGACTTAATGCTTAAATACGCATCAAGATTTAAATCTGACCCTCACTTTCGTGATGTGTATATTCGTGCCTCCATTGCAAACCCCGCTGATAGACGCCCAACTCCACCCATAAATCGTAATAGTCGCCCCAATCGCATCCCCAACCGTACTAGATTAAATTCCTCTCATTCCAATTATTCAGTTCATACCAATAACTTCCCCAATCGTCGTGTTCAGCCTAATTATCATAATCAGCCCCAGTCGTTCCAGTCATATCGTCCCATTTCTCGACCCAATACTATACCCTTTAATCCATATCAATGTCATTATCCCACACCTTATATGTCATATCAATCACAATATGGTGCTCCACCCAACTTCGGTCTCCCTATCACTCCTCTAATGTCAAACTGGTAAAGAATCACCGGTCCTTTAGTCAGAACAGATCAGTCATTATTAACGCTTTCTCTGCCAACTGTCGTTCGATTAAGAATAAGTTGCCTTTCCTTGCTCAGATCCTTTCCAAAAATTATTCAATTATTTGTCTATATGAAAGCTGGCTTAGTCCAATCATACCAAATTCACTATTACTTAATGGTCAAGACCATAATTACCACGTATTTCGTAGAGACCGCAATAAAAATGGTGGCGGGGTCATCATTATAGTCCACTCTACCATAAATGTCATTCAAATATCAGATCAAATGCTTAAAGGGAGCCACGAACTTTTGGCACTAGACTTAAACATAAACAGCGATCTTATTAGAATTGTTTGTATTTACCGAAACCCAAAGGCAAATACCATGCAAACCGAAAGTATGGTGAAATCAATAACCGATCTATCATCTTGCCCCCAACCAACTATTCTTACAGGTGATTTCAATTTTCCAGATATTGATTGGTCCATTCCACCACATAATCAAGCATGTTCCCCACCTTCCAGATCATTTATAGATTTTTGTATTTCCACAAAGTTTGCACAACTAGTAACTGAGCCTACCCACAGACTCGGTAACACGCTCGATCTTCTATTGTGCAATCATCCAAAATTAATCAATAAAACTAGTGTTGGACCTCCATTCTGTACCTCTGATCATTATTCGATAGAGTTTTCTCTCTCAATCAATCACGCCACTCCCTCCTTTATCCTGAAGAGGGATTATAAATCACCCAATTATGATCTAATCAATATGCAACTAGCAAATGTTGACTGGACTGGTTTATTTTCCACTATGAACTCGGTAGATAGTATGTATGATCTCTTCATCAAAACCATTCAGAAATCCATAGATACTCATGTCCCATGGTGTAGAGTGAACATTAATCACGGTAAATTGCCGCCCCATATTGAGCGTTTATTGAACAAGCGCTTTATGGCGTGGCAAAAATCTATTAGCCATGCTTCGTCTGAAAATAGTCGTATCTTTGAAACCTTAAACAAAAGATTCAGAAAGGAGCTAATTCGCTATCATAAAAATGTAGAAAGGAGAATTATTGATAGTGAAGATAGAAATAAGTTCTTTACTTATATGAAACGCTGTTCAAATGCCGAAAAAGGTATTGACGGCTTGAGAGACGGTAACGGAACAACCATTCTCAATGACGTAGATAAGGCCAACCTTCTTGCAAATACATTTGTCAGCGTTTTTACTACCGACAATGGTATCGTCCCAACCCCTAAACCAATTCCAAACATAGGAAATTTCCAAGAGCCGGTATTTCTAAGACACGAAATCTGCGAACTTATAAATAGATGGAAAAAGTCCTCATGTAGAACTCCAGAAAATATTAACCTCAATTTCATTAAAAGGATATCCATCCCTATAGCTGAACCACTAGAGATTATCTTTAGAACTTCATTTGAAACAGGAGTCACACCTAGACAGTGGAAACACTCCATTGTTACTCCTGTGAAGAAATCCCCTCCTTTCTCAGATCCTCTTAACTATAGACCAATCTCAATTACATCATTTTTCTGTAGAGTCTTTGAACGCATTTTAAGCAAGTCTGTAATATCACATTGTGAATCTTTGGAAATATTCCCTGATGAACAGTACGGCTTTAGAAAGCATAGATCACGTGAACTTCAAATGTTGGAAGTACTTGAACACTGGTCTGCCTCACTTAGTAATGGACAGCCAGTTGACGTAATATATTTTGACTTTGCTAAGGCATTTGATAGAGTATCCCACCCCAAACTTCTAGCTAAACTCAACACGATTGGTTTATCCTCTAAAACCTTACGTTGGATTTCTGATTATCTCAACAACAGAACTTTTCAAGTTAGAGTAAAAGATAAACTCTCTGAGTGTCACCCTGTAACTAGTGGAGTGCCACAGGGCTCAGTACTTGGGCCCTTGCTCTTTCTCATTTTCACATCTGAACTACCCATACTGGTACAAAAAAATGGTGTACTGGCTCGCCTATATGCAGATGACATTAAGATATACAGATCATTCAGTAGTGGGGATCCTCCTCAATCCCTTCAAACTGCTGTTGACACTATTGTTAAATGGTCAAACGACTGGCAATTACCTCTAGCATCTCATAAATGTAACTCCCTACACCTAGGTAGAGCGAATCCTTCAAGAGTCTATACTATTGGAGGCATTAATCTAAATCAAAAAGAAGTAGTCAAAGATCTAGGATTTATAGTTCAAAGAAGCCTGACTTTCTCGGATCATTGTAGAGCAATATCAATCAAAGCGAAATCAGCCTGTCACATAATTATGCGGGCTCTAAGAACTAATAACCCGATAATTCTACTTAAAGCATATTCAACCTATATTAGGCCTATTCTAGAGAGTGCTTGCACAGTATTCAATCCCTACCAGAAAAAAGACATAAAAATATTGGAAAAGGTGCAAAATTATTTCACAAGAAGAGTGTTTGCTCGTTGCTACAAATCTTCGTGGGAGAATATGCCAAGTAGTAGTGCACGTAATGCAAAACTAGTTCTTGATACCCTCGAACAGCGCAGGTTAAACGTCGACTTAAAAATGTCTATGAAACTACTAAGAGGAAAAATTAAGATCTCAAACAATAAATCTCACTATTTTAAAACCTATGCTACAAGAAATGGATTAAACTTCTCCGACGCTGGGTCTCGTTTCCAATACAGGCATAACAGTTTCTTCTTGCGAGCGGCACGTTTACTTACTCGGCCCGAAAACAGAATAAGCTTTTAAAATTAAAAATAATGACTGATCAGTTCCATGCATTTCTTATTCTTATCTTCATCATATATTCGATCTCCTCTAGTCCCTTCCTCCATCCTCACATTTTTGTAAGATTGACCTTTCACTTTTACAACTACAACTATTTATTTATTTACTGTTTGTTCGTTACATGTTTACCTATTATGGTGAATAAATTATTATTATTATACAATAATATACTGCACAGTAATTCAAGGAACCCTCTCCCTCCCTCTTCCTCTCTCTCTCCCTCGCTCTCTCTTCCTATCCCTCAATCTCCCTCTCTCCCTTCCTCTCTCCCCCCTCTCTCTCTCTCTCTCTCTCCCTATCTCGATCTCTCATTCTCTCCCTCTCTCTCTCCCTCTCTCTCTCCATCTCCCCCTTCCTCTCTCTCCCTCGCTCTCTCTTCCTCTCCCTCAATCTCCCCTCTCTCTCTCTCTCTCTCTCTCTCTCTCTCTCTCTCTCTCTCTCTCTCTTTCTCTCTCTCTCTCCCTATCTCCATCTCTCATTCTCTCCCTCTCTCTCCATCTCCCCCTTTCTCTCTCTCTCTCTCTCGCTCTCTCTAACTCTCCCTCAATCTCTCTCTCTCTCCCTCTCTCTCTTCCCCTCTTTATTTCTTTCGTTCTTATTAAAATTTTCGCACATGTATTCCACAGATCTGTGCATTACTCGATACTTGATCATTCGCGCGAAGTCTTACAAGGGAAGCACCAAAGGTCACGGAAACAATTCTGAAGGCGACCCATATGGGTAGTTAGGGTTGAGGGGAGACCGTCAAAAGTGGTATCCAAAGTTGCCCATGGGGCCTACAAATCGATAAATTCGATCGATATATGTTAACACATGCGCCGCTCAAATGCATAACTCTGTGTTCAGTGAAGCTGCGGGGTCCAAACTTGGCATCGATAATAGCCCATGAGTGATACAAAACCTGGTTGAGTACGAGCGCTATCGGTTAAATTTTATGAAATTTCGAAAATTTATCTTTTCTTATTTTCCGAGGTACAGACATGACCTGCTCACGTTAATTTTTAATCTATTTAACAGATAGATGTCTTCTATATATAGCAGACGGCAGCTTACTAGTGTTTCATGAATTTTCGAGAAAAGTTATAATTTGATATAGGAGGAGGAGGTAGATACGATTGGACACGACACAGAGGAAAATGGAGAGGCGGATGGTAGGAATATCGTTGAGAGATCGATGGAGGAATGAACGGATAAGAGATGCGACCAAGTTGAAGGATTGGAATACGGAGGCTTTGCGGAGGAAATGCAATTGGGCACAGAAGATCAAGAGGATGACCATGGACCGGTGGGCTCGCAATACTACAGTATGGACGCCGTTATCTCGCTCTCGCGTTGCTGGACGACCTCCACCGAGATGGAGGGATGATTTGACAAGAACTATCGGATCTACATGGTGGAGTATGAATAGTTATGACTTTACTCGTTCCATCCCCACCTAGCGATGATCGCTTGACGTGATAAATTTATTATTATTATTATAGGAGGTAGAAACTAGAATCATGAATTTTTCGAAATTCGCAGATTTTTTCCGATTAGGTTCAGACTTTGCCACGACAATTATCATGACGACAGAAGATGATCCCCATAATAGAATAGCAATCGATGCTCTTTTAGTGTCACAGTAAATTATTTTACCTTTTTGGATAAACTGGAGAAATCATGAATTTTCGAAAATTCTCAAAATTCAACCTATCGTACTCATACTCGACCAGGCTTTTGTATCGCTCATGGAATATTATCTCTGCCAAGTTTGGAACCTTCACTGAACACAGAGTTATGGCATCTTAGCGGCTTATTTTTCAGTCAAATTTCGATCGAAATATCGTTTGGTATTCGATTGGTAGGTCCTGTGGGCAACTTTGTATACCATGGCCTAAGGTGCTTCCCTTATTATCATATCTTATCTTATCTTATTCTTTATTCCATCGTAGTATATGTGACATTAAAAACGAATAGCAGAGGGGTTGATGGATGTCCGTCGCTTCGGTAGCGATATCGGTTTAGGGTGGGGGTACAGTGGCAGTTTGGGAGCTACTGGCGAATCTTAGAAGAGGGAATAATTATCCGTTAGTTGTTAGTTATTCTACTCCATGATATACCCTCAAGCTCATTGTAAGGTCGATCATCTGAATCTTAGAAGATTGAATAATTATCCGTTAGTTGTTAGTTATTCTACTCCATGATATACCCTCAAGCTCATTGTAAGGTCGATCATCTGGCGATTCGAGTTCTCAATTTGAACTACCAGCGCGGAATGTTCCAGCCCGGGATATTAATTTATTTTTGCATGAATCCACCATCCCCAATTCCTTATTCTATAGTTACCTCTCTGATACAATATTAAGGTGTTGAGCCTTCAGCATCATTGAGAAGCTCGTGAAATAATCCTTTAATTAGTAACATTGAAACATATTTCGTTGACATATTTTATGGTATTCAAAAGTCTAAAAAGGTAGTGCCCGTCTGAACCTACTACTGTCATCTTTCTTCAATGGTTTCTGTTTTCGTCGAATCTCATAATTAATTTTGGTCTCTCTCTCACACCTTCTCCCACTTTCTCTCTCCTTCTCTCTCTTTCTACCTCCCTCTCTTCCTCTCGCTCTCTCTATCACTCCCTCTCTCCCTCTCTCCCTCTCTCCCTCTCTCCCTCTCTCCCTCTCTCCCTCTCTCCCTCTCTCCCTCTCTCCCTCTCTCCCTCTCTCCCTCTCTCCCTATCTCCCTCTCTCCCTCTCTCCCTCTATCCCTCTCCCTCTCTCCCTCTATCCCTCTCTCCCTCTCTCCCTCTCTCCCTCATTCTCTATCACCCACTGTCTCTCCCTCTCTCTCTATCACCCTCTCTCCCTCTCTCCCTCTCTCCCTCTCTCCCTCTCTCCCTCTCTCCCTCATTCTCTATCACCCACTGTCTCTCCCTCTCTCTCTATCACCCTCTCTCCCTCTCTCCCTCTCTCCCTCTCTCCCTCTCTCCCTCTGTCCCTCTCTCCCTCTCTCCCTCTCTCCCTCTCTCCCTCATTCTCTATCACCCACTGTCTCTCCCTCTCTCTCTATCACCCTCTCTCCCTATCTCCCTCTCTCCCTCTCTCCCTCTATCCCTCTCTCCCTCTCTCCCTCTATCCCTCTCTCCCTCTCTCCCTCTCTCCCTCATTCTCTATCACCCACTGTCTCTCCCTCTCTCTCTATCACCCTCTCTCCCTCTCTCCCTCCTCTCTCTCCCTCTCTCCCTCTCTCCCTCTCTCCCTCTCTCCCTCTCTCCCTCTCTCCCTCTCTCCCTCTCTCCCTCTCTCCCTATCTCCCTCTCTCCCTCTCTCCCTCTATCCCTCTCTCCCTCTCTCCCTCTCTCCCTCTATCCCTCTCTCCCTCTCTCCCTCTCTCCTCATTCTCTATCACCCACTGTCTCTCCCTCTCTCTCTATCACCCTCTCTCCCTCTCTCCCTCTCTCCCTCTCTCCCTCTCTCCCTCTCTCCCTCTATCCCTCTCTCCCTCTCTCCCTCTCTCCCTCATTCTCTATCACCCACTGTCTCTCCCTCTCTCTCTATCACCCTCTCTCCCTCTCTCCCTCTCTCCCTCTCTCCCTCTCTCCCTCTCTCCCTCTCTCCCTCTCTCCCTCTCTCCCTCTCTCCCTCTCTCCCTCCCTCTCTCCCTCTCTCCCTCTCTCCCTCATTCTCTATCACCCACTGTCTCTCCCTCTCTCTCTATCACCCTCTCTCCCTATCTCCCTCTCTCCCTCTCTCCCTCTATCCCTCTCTCCCTCTCTCCCTCTATCCCTCTCTCCCTCTCTCCCTCTCTCCCTCATTCTCTATCACCCACTGTCTCTCCCTCTCTCTCTATCACCCTCTCTCCCTCTCTCCCTCTCTCCCTCTCTCCCTCTCTCCCTCTCTTCCTCTCTCCCTCTCTCCCTCTCTCCCTCTCTCCCTCATTCTCTATCACCCACTGTCTCTCCCTCTCTCTCTATCACCCTCTCTCCCTATCTCCCTCTCTCCCTCTCTCCCTCTATCCCTCTCTCCCTCTCTCCCTCTATCCCTCTCTCCCTCTCTCCCTCTCTCCCTCATTCTCTATCACCCACTGTCTCTCCTTCTCTCTCTATCACCCTCTCTCCCTATCTCCCTCTCTCCCTCTCTCCCTCTCTCCCTGTCTCCCTCTCTCCCTCTCTCCCTCTCTCCCTCTCTCCCTGTCTCCCTGTCTCCCTGTCTCCCTGTCTCCCTGTCTCCCTGTCTCCCTGTCTCCCTCTCTCCCTCTCTCCCTGTCTCCCTCTCTCCCTGTCTCCCTCTCTCCCTCTCTCCCTGTCTCCCTGTCTCCCTCTCTCCCTGTCTCCCTGTCTCCCTGTCTCCCTGTCTCCCTGTCTCCCTGTCTCCCTGTCTCCCTCTCTCCCTCTCTCCCTGTCTCCCTCTCTCCCTCTCTCCCTGTCTCCCTCTCTCCCTCTCTCCCTCTCTCCCTCTCTCCCTGTCTCCCTCTCTCCCTCTCTCCCTGTCTCCCTCTCTCCCTCTCTCCCTCTCTCCCTGTCTCCCTGTCTCCCTCTCTCCCTGTCTCCCTGTCTCCCTGTCTCCCTGTCTCCCTGTCTCCCTCTCTCCCTCTCTCCCTCTCCCCCTCTCTCCCTCTCTCCCTCTCTCCCTCTCGGTTTGATGGTACCGTCAAAACGAAAAAAAAGTGAAACATTTTTCAAAAAATTTGAAAAATTTTGACAAAAGTTCACAAGATTCCCTGGTTGAGCATTTTTCACGATCTTGATGATGTATTATCTAAGGTTTTCATTGTGGATGTGTTTGCCCAATACAGTTGTGCACGACAAAAGTGAAAAAAAAAATTAATCGGGAACGCTCCACTGCACAATTGGCATACTGTAGCATACTGTAGAATCTTACTGTAAAAACTGCCGCCATCGAGCTTTTTTCGTCTAATCATAGCTATATCCAACACTACCTGACTTCCTATAGCGAATTTGCACTGCTTGGATCTTGGCAAAGATCAGGCTGTAAAAGTCGTATACTGTAGAAAATGCTACCGTATACCAGTTTCACAGCGTTCACAGTGATATATTTCAAAATTATTCTTCACAGGTAAATTAGGCAAGCTCAGAGATGCTCAAATACAATATTATCTAATAAAAAACTAGCAACCCCATTTAGATATCATGATTCGAAATTTTCAAAATCTTGTGAACTTTTGTCAAAATTTTTCAAAATTTCTGACAAATGTTTCACTTTTTTTCGTTTTGACGGTAAATAAAGAAATTTTAAAAAAAAAACACTCACGTTAAATGGTTTGGATAGTCATAATATAATTATAATAATATTTATCAGTAATATTGTTTATGCGCTCATATTTGGGGAAAGAGCTATAGATAGACCACAAATGAAATATGTTTCAACTCCATCACTTGAAGGATTGTGTCATGAGCTTCTCAGTGCGTCTTCTTCCCCTACTTTAAAAATAATATTATAATAATAATATCTTTATGTGCGTTTCAGGTAAGAATGATAATGAGATACATAGAGAAATGCCATTAGGGACACATAAATACAATACCACAACGAGGTAGTAAGGTTGAATAAATATATAATGACGATAAAACTTTAGTTATAAAGCATAGGTAGAAATACAATTACGAAAGATTTTGACAGTAGGACAAATTATGGTAGAATTAGGCAGTAAATTCCAAGAATTGACAACTCTGTTTGAGATAAAGTTTAAAAAAACGTTTGGATTTACAATTATATTTGACAAGTTTATTTATTTATTCTTTATTCCATCAAATATATATAATAACAGGGTGATGTGTACACAGAATAGGGATAGATGGATTTCCGTCGCATAAGGCGATTTCGGTTTTGGCTCGGTGGCAGTTTGTAAAGGATGGGGGTTTAGGGACGAATTCGAGAATATCTAATGATGAGGGTGGAGGGGAGATTTGATAACCCTGCATGGAAGGGTTTAGGGGACGAAAGAACTAATTCTGATGGGAGTGAATTCCAACAGTCTATACTTCTAGAGGCACATGTAGTATGGGCAGTAGAAATCCTATAAGGGAGAATAATACGAAATGGATGAGAAAGACGGTTGTATTGTGAGGGAAGAACAGAAAGGAGATTGGATGAATCAAACAAAATATATAACTCTCCTTCCCCCTTCCTTACTCTCCTTCCCCCTTCCTTCACTAGGGGAGGTGAGTGAAATAGTCTCTCCCGTATTGATCGACGACCCAATCCTCTTCTATCTAATCAACTACCGCCTAGTCGCTGTCTGTCTAGTACCGAAGGCAGAATCATAAATCATTGATCGGTACCAGATAAGTTATGGAACATCTTAAATCATTATTGTCGCCTAATTCGTCTTCCTCATCCAGCTCCACATCGAAACGTCAACGCGTAGATGACGACTCTCGATCAGAAGTGACGATCTCCGATCTTTGCTCAATGATGATTACTCTTCAAGCAGAAGTGAAGCGTGAACGTGAACGATCGATTGCCACTGAAGAGAAACTTCGCGAATTAGAAGAAACCACTAATCAACTACGTGAGTTGACAAAGACTCTCTCTTCTTCTATTCCGCCCCCTTGTTCCTGTTCATGCAACACTCCTGATACTGTTCTGGTTGATCCTTCCACGACTCCCAATGATGGCCAAACGCCACCTCCTCCTCCCCCAATAGAAGATACTAAGGATCTTGAACGTAGTTTAGTACTCGCTCGGCTGCCTCTTAGCGATTCCCAAGATCCATATCAATCGTTATTTGATGATTACAACAGTGTTGTTCGTATCAGCTCAATTATTGGTTGTCCGTTCATGCCTCTATCTGTCTATCGCATGCCTGTATCGGGTAATGATTCATCCTTCCCTCGTCTTACAAAGGTCTTGTGTCCTACTAAGAAACATAGAGACTTAATGCTTAAATACGCATCAAGATTTAAATCTGACCCTCACTTTCGTGATGTGTATATTCGTGCCTCCATTGCAAACCCCGCTGATAGACGCCCAACTCCACCCATAAATCGTAATAGTCGCCCCAATCGCATCCCCAACCGTACTAGATTAAATTCCTCTCATTCCAATTATTCAGTTCATACCAATAACTTCCCCAATCGTCGTGTTCAGCCTAATTATCATAATCAGCCCCAGTCGTTCCAGTCATATCGTCCCATTTCTCGACCCAATACTATACCCTTTAATCCATATCAATGTCATTATCCCACACCTTATATGTCATATCAATCACAATATGGTGCTCCACCCAACTTCGGTCTCCCTATCACTCCTCTAATGTCAAACTGGTAAAGAATCACCGGTCCTTTAGTCAGAACAGATCAGTCATTATTAACGCTTTCTCTGCCAACTGTCGTTCGATTAAGAATAAGTTGCCTTTCCTTGCTCAGATCCTTTCCAAAAATTATTCAATTATTTGTCTATATGAAAGCTGGCTTAGTCCAATCATACCAAATTCACTATTACTTAATGGTCAAGACCATAATTACCACGTATTTCGTAGAGACCGCAATAAAAATGGTGGCGGGGTCATCATTATAGTCCACTCTACCATAAATGTCATTCAAATATCAGATCAAATGCTTAAAGGGAGCCACGAACTTTTGGCACTAGACTTAAACATAAACAGCGATCTTATTAGAATTGTTTGTATTTACCGAAACCCAAAGGCAAATACCATGCAAACCGAAAGTATGGTGAAATCAATAACCGATCTATCATCTTGCCCCCAACCAACTATTCTTACAGGTGATTTCAATTTTCCAGATATTGATTGGTCCATTCCACCACATAATCAAGCATGTTCCCCACCTTCCAGATCATTTATAGATTTTTGTATTTCCACAAAGTTTGCACAACTAGTAACTGAGCCTACCCACAGACTCGGTAACACGCTCGATCTTCTATTGTGCAATCATCCAAAATTAATCAATAAAACTAGTGTTGGACCTCCATTCTGTACCTCTGATCATTATTCGATAGAGTTTTCTCTCTCAATCAATCACGCCACTCCCTCCTTTATCCTGAAGAGGGATTATAAATCACCCAATTATGATCTAATCAATATGCAACTAGCAAATGTTGACTGGACTGGTTTATTTTCCACTATGAACTCGGTAGATAGTATGTATGATCTCTTCATCAAAACCATTCAGAAATCCATAGATACTCATGTCCCATGGTGTAGAGTGAACATTAATCACGGTAAATTGCCGCCCCATATTGAGCGTTTATTGAACAAGCGCTTTATGGCGTGGCAAAAATCTATTAGCCATGCTTCGTCTGAAAATAGTCGTATCTTTGAAACCTTAAACAAAAGATTCAGAAAGGAGCTAATTCGCTATCATAAAAATGTAGAAAGGAGAATTATTGATAGTGAAGATAGAAATAAGTTCTTTACTTATATGAAACGCTGTTCAAATGCCGAAAAAGGTATTGACGGCTTGAGAGACGGTAACGGAACAACCATTCTCAATGACGTAGATAAGGCCAACCTTCTTGCAAATACATTTGTCAGCGTTTTTTACTACCGACAATGGTATCGTCCCAACCCCTAAACCAATTCCAAACATAGGAAATTTCCAAGAGCCGGTATTTCTAAGACACGAAATCTGCGAACTTATAAATAGATGGAAAAAGTCCTCATGTAGAACTCCAGAAAATATTAACCTCAATTTCATTAAAAGGATATCCATCCCTATAGCTGAACCACTAGAGATTATCTTTAGAACTTCATTTGAAACAGGAGTCACACCTAGACAGTGGAAACACTCCATTGTTACTCCTGTGAAGAAATCCCCTCCTTTCTCAGATCCTCTTAACTATAGACCAATCTCAATTACATCATTTTTCTGTAGAGTCTTTGAACGCATTTTAAGCAAGTCTGTAATATCACATTGTGAATCTTTGGAAATATTCCCTGATGAACAGTACGGCTTTAGAAAGCATAGATCACGTGAACTTCAAATGTTGGAAGTACTTGAACACTGGTCTGCCTCACTTAGTAATGGACAGCCAGTTGACGTAATATATTTTGACTTTGCTAAGGCATTTGATAGAGTATCCCACCCCAAACTTCTAGCTAAACTCAACACGATTGGTTTATCCTCTAAAACCTTACGTTGGATTTCTGATTATCTCAACAACAGAACTTTTCAAGTTAGAGTAAAAGATAAACTCTCTGAGTGTCACCCTGTAACTAGTGGAGTGCCACAGGGCTCAGTACTTGGGCCCTTGCTCTTTCTCATTTTCACATCTGAACTACCCATACTGGTACAAAAAAATGGTGTACTGGCTCGCCTATATGCAGATGACATTAAGATATACAGATCATTCAGTAGTGGGGATCCTCCTCAATCCCTTCAAACTGCTGTTGACACTATTGTTAAATGGTCAAACGACTGGCAATTACCTCTAGCATCTCATAAATGTAACTCCCTACACCTAGGTAGAGCGAATCCTTCAAGAGTCTATACTATTGGAGGCATTAATCTAAATCAAAAAGAAGTAGTCAAAGATCTAGGATTTATAGTTCAAAGAAGCCTGACTTTCTCGGATCATTGTAGAGCAATATCAATCAAAGCGAAATCAGCCTGTCACATAATTATGCGGGCTCTAAGAACTAATAACCCGATAATTCTACTTAAAGCATATTCAACCTATATTAGGCCTATTCTAGAGAGTGCTTGCACAGTATTCAATCCCTACCAGAAAAAAGACATAAAAATATTGGAAAAGGTGCAAAATTATTTCACAAGAAGAGTGTTTGCTCGTTGCTACAAATCTTCGTGGGAGAATATGCCAAGTAGTAGTGCACGTAATGCAAAACTAGTTCTTGATACCCTCGAACAGCGCAGGTTAAACGTCGACTTAAAAATGTCTATGAAACTACTAAGAGGAAAAATTAAGATCTCAAACAATAAATCTCACTATTTTAAAACCTATGCTACAAGAAATGGATTAAACTTCTCCGACGCTGGGTCTCGTTTCCAATACAGGCATAACAGTTTCTTCTTGCGAGCGGCACGTTTACTTACTCGGCCCGAAAACAGAATAAGCTTTTAAAATTAAAAATAATGACTGATCAGTTCCATGCATTTCTTATTCTTATCTTCATCATATATTCGATCTCCTCTAGTCCCTTCCTCCATCCTCACATTTTTGTAAGATTGACCTTTCACTTTTACAACTACAACTATTTATTTATTTACTGTTTGTTCGTTACATGTTTACCTATTATGGTGAATAAATTATTATTATTATACAATAATATACTGCACAGTAATTCAAGGAACCCTCTCCCTCCCTCTTCCTCTCTCTCTCCCTCGCTCTCTCTTCCTATCCCTCAATCTCCCTCTCTCCCTTCCTCTCTCCCCCCTCTCTCTCTCTCTCTCTCTCCCTATCTCGATCTCTCATTCTCTCCCTCTCTCTCTCCCTCTCTCTCTCCATCTCCCCCTTCCTCTCTCTCCCTCGCTCTCTCTTCC
>CALSFV010000656.1:470000-593350 GCA_943737045.1 Parapristionchus giblindavisi
TTCAACAGTGGGTATCCACGAATCGTTCAGCCTGTCCATCACTCTGCGGATGATATGGCGGCGAGAATCTGTGCTTGATTCCATACTCCATACAGAATGCTCTCATCTTCTCAGATTTGAACTGAGTTCCATTATCAGACACTATGGTCTCCGGACTACCGTATCTTGATACGAAGTCTCTCAATGCTTTGACGGTTGCATCAGCCGTAATCCTCTCCATTGTCACGACCTCTGGCCATGTACTATGAACATCTACAATGATCAAGTAGTAACGTCCATTCATTGGACCGGCGAAATCCATATGGACTCGCTCCATTGGTCGACTCGACTCTGGCCACTTGATTGGTTCAGCTTTCGAAGGATTCTTGGCAACACTTTCACAACCTGCATAACATCTTACTTGGCTCTCGATATTCTGATCGAAAATTTCATAGTTAACTCCAACGAGAAACGATCTCGGTTGAGTTTCATCCTTGGGTACTTGCATCTTCTTGAGTACATGCACCTTCTTTGGATCTGGGTGACGTTCAGATTCATTCACGATGAATCTAAGGAAGTGGACTTCTTTCTGTCCGAACGCACACTTCTCTGGTCGGATTCTGAATCCAGAATCACGAATCCTCTCGAGAACTCTCATCAGATTCTCGTCGTGCTCTTCCTTCGTCCTTCCACTTACAATGACATCATCCAAGTATGCCACTGTCCTGCTCATTCCTGTCAACATCTGGTCCATTATTGACTGGAATATACCTCGAGCAGGTTTCACATCGAACGGTAATCTGTGGTACTGATACAGTCCACGATGCGTATTGATCACGAGCAGCTTCTTAGCTTCCTCGTCTACATTAACTTGGAGATACGCATCCGAGAAATCGATCGTGGAGAAGACTGTTCCACCATTCAACGAGGCGAATATGTCTTCCGGCAGCTTGAGCGGATGAGTACAATCCTCCAGACAGTCATTCAGACCTGTCTTGAAATCAGCACACAATCTCTTTGCACCATTCTTCTTTGCGACTAGCAAGAACGGAGTCGCCCACTCCGAGTGTTCCACCTTGGAAATCACTCCCATATCACATAATCGATCGATCTCCTTATCACACACCTGCTGGCTGGCATACGGCACTTGCCGCTTGTTACAGAATACCGGCTTCACGCTCGGTTTCAGGTACAACTTCGCTGCAGACTTATTGTGCTTGCCCAGTCCAGGCTCACAGACTTCTGGGAAGACATCCTTTACCCAGTCTGCGTAGTCTCCTGACTTGATGTGTGCAATCACCGTTTCATCATTCTCATCTGAGAATGCTCGCTTCAAGTCTAGCTTGAAGAATACATCATTGCCGACTAGTCGAATCGGTCTTGGGGTGACGTGGATCCATGCGTCACACTTCATTCCACAGTATTCCATTTTACTGCTAAACTTGCCGAGGATCTTCATACCTTGTCCATTTGCACATGATACGGTACATGGAGCTTGAATCAACTCAGGATTCTTCATCTCCTTCCAGTCATCCTCCGAGATGAGCGTCAGATCAGATCCTGTGTCAAGTTGACACTCCATCTGTTTTCCATCCATGTACCACACATACACACGATTGCCTTCAATCTGATTACAATCCTTCATTTGTACTGAATTGTTCTGGAAGTTCTTCTTCGGCCTCATTTCAGGATGCCTCAACCAGCATCTCTCATCAGTATGACCATTCTTGCTACAATGTGTACATTTCACATTAGCCTTTGATCTCTCGGTCTTTTGACTCTTATGATTCTTTCCCTTATTATCTTCAGGCACTCTCACAATATTGGCTGTATTCGTCTGCACTGCTGAGCCTTCACGCTCAAATGCTCTCGAATATCTTTCAATAGATGGTCCTTTAGTTACTTGACTATGGCTCCTTTCTCCATTAACAACATTCTCTTTACTCGCTAACTTCTCGAGTATCTCATTGTTCTTCTTGTTCTGTTCCTGCTGCATCTTCACAAACATCTCCAATAATGTTGCAAACGTAGCTGCTTCAGGGTTCTCCACACCAGCCATCCTTACTACGAATTATCTGAGCTCACTCAAGAAAAAATTCGCGATAGCCTTCGGCGTACTTGTACGAAAACTTCCTACTTGTATTACCAAATACAAGTCTGCCTATACTTGCCAAAGTATAGTACTATCTGTATTACCAAATACAGATCTGCCTAACTCTGTATTACCAAATACAGAGAAAGTGAACAACAAGAAACAACAAAAAAGAAACAAGAAAAAATAAGAATTCACTTACACGTTTGCTCGTCAAACAATCCTGGTCGCCAAAATGTTATGTCCTTAGGCACAACACGTAGTAGAGTAGAGACTTTATTAGAGAGAGAAGTAATACCAACGTAGTAACGGGAAGAAACTAGATAAGAATGACTATGGATAGTCAGGGATGACAATCCATAGAGATGGGAATAGGCTAGAAGTGATCTACCTCGCACGCTAGACAACAATAGAACATGAGGGAATACCCTAGGTACAAAGAGTGGTACGCTAGGTCAGACTTGGGAGCGTACATAATAATAATTATAATAATATTTATTCATAATAATATTTATGCGCTCATCACTAGGTTGGGGAAGGAGTGATGCAACGCAAATGAAATATGTTTCAACTCCATCACTTGAAGGATTGTGTCATGAGCTTCTCAGTAATGAATCCTTCTACTTAAAAAAAAATATTATATAACTAGTCAATTAAGCGTTCTCAACGCTGTGAAAACCAGAACGATCGATCAACTTTAAAGGAACACCTCGAACTAATTGTACAGCCCAGCAGAATCTCCTTTTGTGGATGTGATCCCATGGATCCCCGGGATCCCCCGTGCTCCTCGAATTATTGTAACTTCCAAATAAAGAGGAAAACTATAACAATTGGCGCACCTGATATTCAATATTGACTGCAAAATAATTCAAGGAGCACCCGGGGATCCCCGTGATCACATGCGCTAAAGGAGATTCTGCGGGGCTGTACACGCCGCTTTGGCCCATGAATATCTAGATCAAACGTCTTTCGTATACATAGTATCATCGAACAATACTGCTCGGTAGAGTTGTTGACGCTGCGCTGCGGCAAATTACACGGGCTTGATAACGTGAATGTTCAGAGAGACCTTACAGCTAAAACCAGAATAACATAGACGCAGGTGCAATAAACTCGGTCGAGATATACGGTATACTGTCGCTTTGTACTGTACCTATCCTGACGTAAAACTTGATCTAGGATACGACAATTAGATAAACGAGATAAGTTAGTTAGCTTACTCCAGGCGCTATCTCGATACTATTATCCCTTACTATCTCGAGCGAGAGAGTATCATCCAACGTGTCTTTTGGGAGAGTTTCAAGTAAGCTATCCTTTCTCTATGGTAGTCCAGCTAGGCATCCTATATCTATATATATATATATATATATATATATATATATATATATATATATATTATATATATATATATATATATATATATATATATATATATATATATATAATATCTCCCTCTCTCTCTATCTCCCTCTCTCCCTCACTCTTTATCACCCTCTCTCCCTCCCTCCCTCTCTCTCTATCTCCCTCTCTCCCTCCATCTCTCTTTCTATCTCCCTCTCTCTCTATTACCCTCTCTCCCTCTCTCTCTATCACCCTCTCTTCCTCCCTCCCTCTCTCTCTATCTCCCTCTCTCCCTCACTCTTTATCACCCTCTCTCCCTCCCTCCCTCTCTCTCTATCACCCTCTCTCTCCCTCTCTCTCTATTACCCTCTCTCCCTCTCTCCCTCTCTCTCCCCCTCACTCTCTATCACCCTCTCTCTCTATCTCCCTCTCTCTCCCTCTCTCTCTATCACCCTCTCTCCCTCTCTCTCTATCTCCCTCTCTCCCTCACTTTCTATCACCCCCTATCTCTATCACCCTCTATCTCTCCCTCTTTCTCTATCACCCTCACTCCTTCTTTCTCTATCTCCCTCTATTTCTCTCTCTCTCTCTCTCTATCACCTTCTCTCTCCCTCTATCTCAATCACCTTCTCTCTCCCTCTCTCTCTATCTCCCTCTCTTCCTCCCGCTCTCTTTCTATTAGGTTGAGTCATAAGTCTTGTCGCATTTTTGACCCTTTATACAAATTAAAATAACTTTATCTCGGAAAGAGTAAATCAATCAAAGTAAACGCCATCTGCGTCTACGCACTTCCTCCAAAGTTCGGTAGCTTGTGGATGCATAGTTCCCAGAAGGACGGCAGCTTGTTGGCAAAGTAGTTGGTCAGCCAGATTTCGACCTCCCTCTGATTGTTGAAGTGTACTCCTCCGAGAGGTGATAAGACATTTCGGAAAAACAATTTGGGAAAATAACAAATGGGAGAAGTCCAAATGGGAAAAGCCAAATGGGAAAATACTATTTGGGAATATCAATCTCGGAAAAGGACATTTCGGAAAGTTTTTTTCGGAGATTCAATTTCGGAATAGGACATTTCGGAAAGTTCTTTTTCGGAGATTCAATTCCGGAAAAGGACATTTCGGAAAGTTTTTTTCGGAGATTCAATTTCGGAAAAGAATACCTCGGAATTTCAGCAACCGACATTTCGGCAACGGGGCATAACTCGGCTCATAGGGGTCCTAGAAACTTGGGATGGGTATCATTGCGATCATCATCAGTAACACTACCGTAATCTACCGTGACCCAGTTCTTTTGGTCAGATCAAGTTCGGTGGGTCAGATCGGGGCATAACTCGGTTCGTTTTGGTCATAGCAACACGAGATGGGTATCAATGTAATCAGCATCAGCAACACTACCGTAATCTACCGTAACCCAGTTCGGTGGGTCAGATCAAGTGCGGTGGGTCAGATTTAACTAAAAATTGTCGGAATGGCCACTACGTGTGCGTTATCATCATGAGCTACTGCAAAGTACCGTTTCAAGTGCGGTGGGTCAGATATAGCTAAAATTGTGTGTCAGATTAGAGTAAGCATAACTGTAACTAACAACAGCGGTATGCGGTAAATGACGTTAAAAATATCTAAATTTAAAAAAAAAAATCAATTTTCAAATTTTATTTGAAAAAAAATTGCTAGGACCCGGCAAGCTAGTTATGGAACGTTACCGGAATGTCGGTTGTGTTATTGCTAAAATCTGACCCACCGAATTTGATCTGACCCACCGAACTGGGTTACGGTAGATTACGGTACTTTGCAATAGCACATGATGATATCACACACGTAGTGGCCATTCCGACAATTTTTAGTCAAATCTGACCCATCGCACTTTATCTGACCCACAGAACTGGGTTAGGGTAGATTACTGTAGTTTGCAATAGTTCATAATGATTTCGCACAAGTAGTGGCTGTTCCGACCAATTTTAGTGAAAGCTGACCCACCGCACTTGATATGACCCACCGAACTGGGTTACGGTAGATTACGGTAGTGCTACTGATGCTGATCACATTGATACCCTTCTCATGTTTCCATGACCCCTACGAACCGAGTTATGCCCCGTTGCCGAAATGCGGTTGCTGAAATGTCACCCCCCCCCTCCGGAATTGAATCTCCGAAAAAGAACTTTCCGAAATGTCCTATTCCGAAATGTCCTTCTTCGAAAAAAAAAACTTTCCGAAATGTCCTTTTCCGGAATTGAATCTCCGAAAAAGAACTTTCCGAAATGTCCTATTCCGAAATGTCGTTCTCCGAAAAAAAACTTTCCGAAATGTCCTTTTCCGAGATGAAACTTTCCGAGATGTCCTTCTCCCAGTTGGATTTTCCGAAATGTCCTTTTCCGAATATTCGTATCCCAAGTGGTATTTTCCCAAATTTTTTTTCCGAAATGTCTTATCACCCTCCGAGAGTGCGCTGCATATCGGAAAACAAGCAGTAATCGCTAGGAGCCAAGTCGGGTGAGTACCGCCTGACGATTGTGACTTCTGTTCGTTAGCACCGTTTGTCATTTTCTTATGCAAGTACATTTTATACGCACAATATGACATTTTCTCTCTATATCAGGCGTGTCGGAAATTTCGATTTTCTCATAAAAATGAATTAGCTCGAATGGCTTGCATAGCGGATTCAACTCCTCAGTAAATGTTGTTCATGCACTGTTAACAACAAGCCTCAGAAAAATGCAGCTGAGGAAATAGTCTGTTGAGTAAGTACTAATTGGTTGCATCATCACTACGAAATAATTCGACGAGTAATTATAACAACGGGACTAAGATATGATGCACACATGGCCCATACTAACTAACCAAAACATGAGCCATATTGCTCATCTGAGTCAAAAGTTATGGCAATTCAAAAAAAGTGTCGCTGACTTTTGGCTGCTACTGTATCTCTCGCAATTTTCGAACGAAAGTAGCTCTGATACTTTCGTCACGCTTTCCCTCGACGACGCATAGCTATTGGGGGGGGGTACCACACGCGTCCGAAATCTTCTCTAAGCGGCGCGGAATACTATTTATGCGTTAAAAATATTGGACAACCTGCGAGTTTCCAGGAAAAAAAGTATCTAGAAACCCGACTGTGGAAACTCGAAATTTGAGTTCGCGGGCGTGGCAAAGACGGGAATTAAAATTATTTTTAAAATTTAGTATTTCCTTAACTTCATTCCGACCTTTTTAAAGAACTACTCGAACGGCTTTTAAAGAAAGGCTCGGAACTCGAACAACAACAATAGCAGGAACAAGAAGATCTCGAGCATTTTGACTCAAATTGAATAAGAGTACATTTTAAAAAATTGAGAAAAATAGTATTTTTTTCAACCCGCACATTGAGTCGGCTGTCATGGCAAGTTGATTCATAGATTCATGTCCATTACTGTTGTTTAGTCGAATGTATTCTGAGAATATTTTCGGTCGAATAAAATTTAGCTTTTAGTCGACCGGTCGTTTTAGTCTGGACTAAAAATAACATTTTGTTCGAGACTAAAATTTACTCGAGACTAAATTTGCATTTAGTCGAGACTAAAAGTGTTCAAAATGCGATAAAATTAACAATTAGGGTAATGATTAGATAATTAGGGAAAACCCTTCCATTATGTTGTCTCAACCAACCTGTCACAATGACTGGACCTCTACACTATCTAGAATATTTATTATTTATTAATATCAGATATAGGGAATATCCGCTATAAAGTGCGACGAGTAAAGAATAGATCAGTAGTGAATCGGTTATCAAGTATTTTGTCTGGTGGCGATTTTAACGTGCTGCTCTAGCGAACAAAATGTTATATCTGTATTGACCCATTGTTTTGAGCTCTTAAAAAGTGAAAAATCAATGACACGGCTCTGAACGGCCAAAGGCATCTGAAAAGGGAATTAGTATCGACTAAATCACTCGGTAAAGACAGGATGAAGAAGTGATTAGCCCTCCGGACTGAATTGGCATTGAATTGTAACTGGCTTATTGTTATCAGTGATCGCTCTCATTACTTCGTGTGCCTTTAATATCCGTTTGTATCTTTACCTGTCACGTTAACAGCCTTTATTTCAGTTCACCTTCAGTGTTCGATGCAAATCGATAGGATACGAAGAGGACATATTTGGCTGGATGACAGAGCTTTTCAATGTTTTCATTTCAGAAAAAAAACAGATTTTAAAAAAATACGTGCATTTCATCTCTATTTTATCACCCGGGTTCAAAACAATGGAAAGACTGATCAAGACAAAGTATTTATCAATCTCATTCGTCTCAATATCATACCAAACAACCATCATGACTAGTTTTGCGCTGCAGCGCTCGATCTTGACGTTCTGGAAGGATTGATCTACCCTGTTCCAAGAGTCATCGAACTGAGTGCACGTGCACTCAGGAGCTATCGAACAAGATGGAGTCTAATCGACTGATCTACTGTCTGATATCGAATATTGATTACTTCCCTGTATGTTATGTGATCGTTCTTTGATCATAGAGGAGAGACTGAACCTGTGAGAGAGTACAGACGGAGTGAGAGAGTGTGGGAAAACGAGAGACTGCATAGAAAGAAAACATATGCTATCGTCAATGATCTACCATCAATAGTGCTGTTTACTCACTGGTGATTGATTCCCTAACTTCTCTGTCTCTTCCCTATGTTTTTGGCTATGTCTTCTATGCCCCTTTTCACCTCCACTTTCCTCATTCCATCCCTATTTTGTTTATTCGATATCTCAACTTTATAAATTTCGCACATAAGTTTTGCCGCTCGAAACTTGTCACACTCTTCGTTTCCTTTTAAAATTGATCTTTGATCTTTGCCTTCACCACGTGCTAACCTACGAGAGAGCAGACGGAGTGAGAGAGTGTGGGAAAACGAGAGAGTGAAGAGAAATAAAACCTATGCATTCGTCATTGATCTACCATCGATAATGTTGATTGAGTATCCATTCTAGGTTGCTTGCCTTCCTGTTTGACTGGAACTATTTTTCGCTACACCTATTTGCTTGTTTTTCTATTCTTAATTATTATAGTTCAGACTCTTCCTATTCTTCTCCCTCTTCCTTTCCTTCTCTATTCCTTCATATTCATTATCACTTCATTTTCCTCTTTCCTCATGACACGTTTCATTATTTATTCATGAATACTTATAAATATTACTGTTATTCATCTCTCCATCTCTCTACTTCTCTCTCCAATTACACCCTCTGGCCATGATCTTGCCATGTTCCCACTACATCTCTCATTCCTCTCTTTGTGTCACTCTCGGTGATTTTCCCGCCGTTTTCGGCTATGTCTCTTCCTTATCGTCTCTCTTCTTTATCTCTCCCGTGGTTATCGATCTGTTATTGCTTGCTATTATTCTTATTTTGTTCATCCTATATTCCCCGTTCGTAATTTTCTCTCACATGTCTAGGATTCATATTCTAAACTGAACTATTACTTTTACTATTGAACTATTATACAGTGCGCGACATAATGATAGGACACCCCTAAAATTTTGCGATTCCGGCCGAATGGTGAATGGAAATCAAAATATGTATATACCATTTGTATCCATTCCTTGGATAACTAAGGTATGAGAATATTCAATTTCCCGGTCAGCGAGAAAATAATAATATTTCGAAATTTTACCGTGACATAATGATAGGACACCCTGTTTTTTTTTTCAGAAGTTACTAATTTTTTCAAACTTCTGCATAACATCAACGGGTCAACAACAGGATAGTAATCAATCTTATGGCCCTTTCTCGAGAATGGACCGAAGATGCGATTGGGCATCCTCCTATAGAGGACAGAAATCACTTGAGGCTAGATGTCATCCCCACTCCTGTTTGATGGCTGCCTTAACTCGGCAACGGATGCATACTGTTTGGTGTTCTTGTGCACACGACTAACCAAGATGCCCCATATGTACTATATGTGGTTTGCATTGGGGTTGCACGTAGGGCATGGAAGAACTGTGATGTTTTTAACTGCGAACAATGGTTTTGAGGGGTTATGGCGAGAATGGAGGAGCTCTCTTTCTGGGAGATCTGGTGGTGGGGACGGCTCTTCATTATGAACGGAACTCGGGTAGTCTGGTGCATCGTCTGATACTCCGCATAGTCCATCCTGCTGGAGCGGAAGGATATGGGCGGCTTGTCGAATTTTGAGAACGCGACCCTGAACATGACTGAACTTCCTCCAGCTGAAATTACGCGGTTCCTTGAGCAGCTCATTTCAAAAACAGTTATAGCCATCCGGACTATTGGGGTTAAACTTCTTCTCATCGGTGAATGCAATCAGAAACCGATATTTTTAAAATTTTTGAAAAAAATTATCATGTACCGTACTAGGGCGTGTTCTTAAAATTCAACAAGCCGCCCAGATCTTTCCGCTCCAGCAGGATGGACTATGCGGAGTATCAGGCGATGCACCAGACTACCCTAGTTCCGTTCATGATGAAGAGCCGTCCCCACCACCAGATCTCCCAGAAAGAGAGCTCCTCCATTCTCGCCATAACCCCTCAAAACCATTGTTCGCAGTTAAAAACATCACAGTTCTTCCATGCCCTACGTGCAACCCCAATGCAAACCACATATAGTACATATGGGGCATCTTGGTTAGTCGTGTGCACAAGAACACCAAACAGTATGCATCCGTTGCCGAGTTAAAGGGATACCCCAGGCTTTTTTCTCGAGTGAGAATAGTTCACAAAGGTCTCGTATGGAATTCCACAAACCTTGGGATGAAAGAATACTGTAGCTCCGTAAGGAGAAAGTCACGGATTAAGTCGAGAGTCGGGAAGACAAACAACTGATCAAAAATCACTGCTCGAGGGGGACCTCGAACCCGCGGGGCGCGGAGGGAACATTGGACATTTAACCTCTGAACCACGAAGCGATAGTATCACTGACCCTTATGTGTCTATCTATCCATTCCTTTCTCTCTCAACTAGGAACGACACTGTGTCTTGATAATCACTTATTATTTATCTATTATTTCTCTGAATATCTATTTAAAATTCCTCCAATTCTCCCTCTTTATTCCCTCACCACCGTTCTCTCTCTACTCCCTTCTCTGTCGTTCTTTATTTAAATTGCAATAACAACAATAAGTACAAGAAGCAACAGCATATATTTATTCACGAATAAATAATAAAAACAGTCCTAGCTAGTCTTCGCTTGATATAAACCAGAGTCGCCCTTGCCGAATCATAACTGAGTCATCTGAAATAGAAATATTATATCATAAAAGCTTAATCAATCAATGTGTGATATCTCTGCTACTCAATATAAGCGGACAGATAGTTTCTTGCCAGTGGAAAAATAACAACGATGAACAGTAAATGGAATTCACATAGGTCGAATAGCTAGGTCATCGGATTTCAAAATGCGGTCAGGTTTTTCGATTTTTGTGAAATTTTAGCACAAAATGAGGTCAGGCTTTGTAACTTTGTAACGAACTTTTCGACCTATGGACATGCAGATCTGCTTTATATTATAGTATATATTTCAATTCCGGATCTTTAGTGATGGAAAAGAAAAGTGTAGTACGGTCAAGATAATGTACCTCCGTGAAGTTGATCACCTTCTGTTACGTTGAGAAACCAGTGACCAATCACGTAGATTCTGAAAAAAGGTAACCACAAGCCAAATCTGATCAATAACAATGAAATAAAAAAGAAATAAATCTTATCTAAGCAATAAATATCCAATTTGTTTACGTCCATCCCGGTTGTGGCTGGCTCCGTTCCGGCAGCATCCTGGAATAATTCCAATTAAATAAATAAATTTATAACTTGAATCACAGGAAGTTCATGAGTTTGTGATACTAGTCTCCTATAATTCTCAAATCACTATAACTAGTATGAATATCATCTTAATTGATATGTCATAACCCAGATTATAACATCCAACGCATTTGTTATGCATCGTTACATTTGCCTTACGTGCGTACGCCGCAACCTCCGCCATAACGACGAAGACGCAGCGGAGAAGGTTACGGCGTATGCACGTAAGGCAAATGTAACGATGCATTATGTTCATAGTACAATAAACATTATGAACAAGGCCATGGGAATAAACAAAAGACGAAAAAGTTGGGAAGAAGTACAAACCGTTCATCCATTGACTCCAGTTTTACACGCACTGCAACACAGTTTGACCTCGTGGAGTCCTGCAAAGCAAGGATTTAGTTACAATTATAGGGCTGGCAGCTGATAAGTTGTCTTTGATGCCACATCAGGATGAATATTCACTTCAACAAACACTAAACAACAATACTCTACTTCAATCACAGTTACATAGTCAATCTGTATAATTTCGAGTCTTGTTTTGCTTCCGAACAAAACCAACATGAAAAGTACGTGTACTACTACTCTTACAATATAACGGGAGAGGTATTCAACTTCGCAGTGGTGAAGTTATCCAAGAAAGAAGATGAGAAAACATACAAACCTTGCAGTAACAATTGCATCCTATTAAAACACAATTATACGGCTTAATTCGGCGTCGATACCTGAAACACAGAGTTAGATCATGTGTAAAGGTGCAGTGGAAGCAAACAAACATGAAATGCAACAACAGAAACGAGTAAAATGAGGCGAAACAAGGAAGAAGTAAAACTGCAACTGCAACGAAATCTCACAGCGAAACTGAATTTTGCTGCGTATAAATGCAGTATGCTGTTTTATTGTTCCGCTAACGGTCCCGTTTGAACGAAAGGTTTGACCGCTTCCCTGTGGGACGCGACATCATTATCCTCATTCAGGATCTCTGTTTTGCCAGTGGCTAGCCGCTCTTTTTTGAGATCCATTTTTATAATACACAATGTGTGCACATGTATCCTGGGGTATTCCTTTAAGGCAGCCATCAAACAGAAGTGGGGATGACATCGAGCCTCAAGTGATTTCTGTCCTCTATAGGAGGATACCCAATCGCATCTTCGGTCCATTCTCGAGGAAGGGCCATAAGATTGATTACTAACCTGTTGTTGACCCGTTGATGTTATGCAGAAGTTTGAAAAAATTAGTAACTTCTGAAAAAATCGGGGTGTCCTATCATTATGTCACGCAACCCATAGCACATAAGACCTGTGAAGTGTTATTTACAGTTTTCGGTTTAAAACATATTTATCAAGAGTGGGACTCTGATGTGAATGGGGGAAAAGCTCTTCTTACTTCCGACAGTCTCAGAACACTGATGTTGATCTTCATATGCGCGTCTTCGATTTCACAAATCCGAGAAGATCGACAGGCACTTTGGAGATGACCGAAGAAGTTGGCTTCCCATTATGAGGCCGTTTGCGTAAGAGTCGAACAAGGGTTGGTACAGGCCAAAAATTTTAATACCCTCAAAACTTGTGTATAGGGGTTATCGACCCCGCTGATGAAGATGGACATAGTTATTTTGGCCCCAGTGGTCCCGCAACGCCTGGGACGGATTACGGTAGCATCACGTTTTCAAGTCGTTCTCGGTCCATGGTTGAGCTAGAGGTATGAAAATTGGGCTCCTGGGTCAGAATTCGATGGCGATGATGGCTGTCTACGTCATTAGTTGATTATTGGAAATTTTGATGGACACGGATGCGGGCATAGCGAGTATGACAGTTCGAACCGGCGTGACGAGAGCATTCCAATGATGTATTATGAGCCCATACGTACATTGCCATCTCAATATTGCCTCGATATAGTGAGCTGCGAAAGAGGTAAACAAGAGGACTCTCTCAATTCCGCGCGTTCTCTCACACTCTCGAGAGAGCGCGGCGAAATGAGAGAGTGTCGAGAGAGCGCGCGGAACAGAGAGACGCAGACAACTCCTCGTGATTTTGCAGCTCACTATATCGAGGCAATATTGAGATGGCAATGTACGCATGGGCTCATAATACATCATTGGAATCCTCTCGTCACGCCGGTTCGAACTGTCATACTCGCTATGCCCGCATCCGTGTCCATCAAAATTTCTACTAATCAACCTTTTAAAAACTTTTCAAAACTAATGATGTAGACAGCCATCATCGCCATCGAATTCTGACCCAGGAGCCCAATTTTCATACCTCTAGCTCAACCATGGACCGAGAACGACTTGAAAACGTGATGTTACCGTAATACCGCCCAGGCGTTGCGGGACCACTGGAGCCAAAATGACTATGCACATCTTCATCAGCGAGGTCGATAACCCCTATACACAAGTTTTGAGGGCATTAAAATTTTTGGCCTGTGCCAACCCTCCCCCAGATTTGCCCGACTCTTACACGAACGGCCTCTTATGTGTTATATTTACCACTTTTTGGGTGTTAAAATAGCTGAAAAAGCGTTAAATATAACGCTTCACAGGTCTTATCTGATGTGGGATACACCTCTTTTCTCTGTGTGTATCCTTGTGACGTCATGTTTGTTAAACAGTTTGCCACCATTTCACGGATACGCCCTCTTGCGTAATGTTCAAAAGCACCGAAAAGTGATACTCTAAACGTTGTGATACTGTAAACAGTGGCGAGTTGTCTTTGCTTAGCTTTTGAGCAGATTATCATGGGAAAGAATGTTGAATCAATTGTAATCTATCGTTGTTCATGTCGATTCTTCGATCGGTCGTCGAGGAAGATCGTCAGGTCGTCACCGTCGATGAACTTCTCAATGATCGAGTGAAGATGCGAACAACTAGACAAGCCTGGACCATCCTGACTGTCGCTGGAGCGCCTATTGGATTCCGTTTTCAGAAATAATAAAGATATTTGGGGTGTGCTAATGCTTGTAATCGGTGTCCAAGCCCGCGCAGTTAAATGGACGGATTCGGAATTGTTATATAAGGGGTATATAAGTACGGGAGTGTCTGAATATATGTGGATCGTTCGAAATTCATTCTAATAGGGACCCATGGTCTAGTGGATAAGAGCTCGGACAGTCAAACCGGCCGGTTGGTTGGCAAGAAAGTTCGATTCCCCGAAGAGGGTCAGCAAAAGATAAACACTCAATAACTTCGTCCAACTGTTTTTGCTATTTTTTTCCTTGACGTATTTTCGCTCCCCCTACGCTAACGTCTAGTGTGTGGCAGAGGTCCCATAGAATGATCGTGAACTAACTTTTTTCTTGCTTTACAAAAATGTAGATAAAGCACTGTACTTTGTATTCAATTTACTTTCAATGGTTTTTCAATATTTAATTACTTGGACGAATAAAACAAATCAATGGACAACTAATTCATTATGATAGCATGTGAATGCCCCAAAAGAAAGCAGGTAGTATTGTTTTTAAAAGGCATACCCCAAGCTAATATCTCTTCCGCATTGGCAATACTTTCTCGTAGACAAAGAGTTTCGATTTAAGGAAAAGTGTAGCATGAAGTATTGAAATGAAACAGAAGAACTATGGCTTAAATGAGTTGATGTATTTTCTTGAAATATTGTGAACCACTGCAAATGCAGTCAAAATATTATGAATGGTTTACTTTTTATTTACTATGTTGAGCAACATTCTTTGGTATTTCAAAACTTAAAATCTACTTAAAATACGCCACTTGGAGTTTGCTTTAAGCCTACTTAATAATAATTATACAGTTTAAAAATACAGTTGTAATGAAATAAAATTATGACTCTCGCAACTTTCGAGCGAAAGTTGGGCTCACACTTTCGTCTAGAAGACATATGGCGGTTAAAAACAATAGAAATTAACCTGAGGAGGTACTTCTGTACCTCGAAAAATGAGAAAATAAATTTTCGAAATTTCTCAAAATTCAGCGGATCGGGCTCATACTTGGCCAGTCTTAGTATCACTCATGAGCTATTATATCTGCCAAGTCTGGAAGCTGCAGCTTCTCAGAACACAGAGTTATGACATTTTTGTCCAATTTCAGGGGTGTCGTAAATTTGGATTTTCTCACAGGAATGAATTAACTCGAATGGGTTGCATAGCGGATTCTACTAAACAGTAAATGTTGTTCATACACTATTAGCAACACGACTCAGAAAAATCCAGCTGAGGAAATAATTATCGCTGAGTAAGTACAGAGTGGTTCCAGGATCGCTACACAGTAATACGACGACGAACCATAACAACGGGATTAGGATGTGATGCCCCCCTAGTACTACATACAGTACTGGCCAAACTTTTTTCAAACTCAACCGATCGAGTCCAGATTTTCAGGGATAATTTTGATAGAGTTTTTACGTGTTTTACACAACAAATTAGCCCGGGTTATCCCTTACGGTGAAATTTATTTAGAATTTATCAAAAGTCACAAAAGTGAGATTTTCGGTTTCTTCGATTTCGTCTTAATTTTTTCACTAATTTTGCTAGCAATGTGTGGTGTATCGTTTTAAAAGTATGAGACGGATTCTTGGGAGCAAGAATCTACCGAGATCCGAGCGAGAATCCATTAGTCGTGGACGTCAGATGGGACTGTCACTGGCACTCTGTCACAGCAGTTCCGAGTGACTGTTTCGACTATCCTGAAGGTCATCAAAACTTCAATCCGTACTCTAACAATGAAGAAGGTTAATGTACGACCTCGCAAGTCGACCACGACATCGGATCGTCTGATTACCTGCATCTCGAAGGAGAAACTGAGGCTCACTACAATGGACATCAAGCGAGCACTAGCGGAGATTCGCTAAATTGAGGTGGCTAAGGTTTCTAAACATGGCTGAAAAGATGTTTGAAGGAATGAAAAGTGTCTCTAGCATATCTCCTTCTTCATAATTCTCTTCACGTGAAGCAGGGGTCCAACCCCATCTTCAGAGAAACAACAACACAACATCAACGATCCTCCTCCATGCTTCACGGTGGTCCGTTGGTACTTCACATCCAATTTAGTGCCAACCGGACGACGAACATGATTTATTTCCACCGTACCAATCATCAGAAACTTGTTTTCGTCTGAGAATACGACCTAATTCTACTGTTAGGGGGACCAATATCAGTGCTCTTTTGCCCATGTGATCCATGCTTTGCGATTCTTTTCGGAGATCAGCGGTTTCTTGATATGTCGACGTTCGAAGAGACCCGAAGCACGAAGACGATGCTGTACATTGTTCACGGACACCTCAAACATCTTTTCAGCCATGTTTAGAAATCTTAGCTACCTCAAATTAGCGAATCTCCGCTAGTGCTCGCTTGATGTCCATTGTAGTGAGCCTCAGTTTCTCCTTCGAGATGCAGGTAATCAGACGATCCGATGTCGTGGTCGACTTGCGAGGGCGTACATTAACCTTCTTCATTGTTTGCGCACGGATTGAAGTTTTGATGACCTACAGGATAGTCGAGACAGTCACTCGGAACTGCTGTGACAGAGTGCCAGTGACAGTCCCATCTGACGTCCACGACTAATGGATTCTCGCTCGGATCTCGGTATATTCTTGCTCCCAAGAATCCGTCTCATACTTTTAAAACGATACAACACACATTGCTAGAAAAATTAGTGAAAAAATTAAGACGAAATCGAAGAAACCGAAAATCTCACTTTTGTGACTTTTGATAAATTCTAAATAAATTTCACCGTAAGGGATAAACCGGGCTAATTTGTTGTGTAAAACACGTCAAAACTCTATCAAAATTATCCCTGAAAATCTGGACTCGATCGGTTGAGTTTGAAAAAAGTTATGGCGAAAAATCCAAATGTTACACTTTTTTGGCCAGTACTGTATAGTATTCTGCCAAAATATGCCCCACAGCTCATCAGAGTCAAAAGTTATGACATTGCAATTTTTATGCCGAATACTTTTTGCTGCTACTGTATATATATATATATATATATATATATATATATATATATATATATATATATATATATATATATATATATATATATATATATATATATATCGCATTTGTAAGGTGGCTCCCGAAAGTGGAATTGCAGTGACCACATCATCACACGTTAAAGTGTAAGTGATTATGTCCCCTGAAGACGAGATTCCATACTGATTTGGCCTTGACATCTCACTTGCATTCTCTCCCTCTCTTTCTCCCTCTCTCTCCATCTCCCCCTTTCTCTCTCTCTCTCTCTCGCTCTCTCTTACTCTCCCTCAATCTCTCTCTCTCCCTCTCTCTCTCTTCCCCTCTTTATTTCTTTCGTTCTTATTAAAATTTTCGCACATGTATTCCACAGATCTATGCACCACTCGATACTTGATCATTCGCGCGAAGTCTAACAAGAGAAGCACCAAAGGTCACGGAAACAATTCTGAAGGCGACCCATATGGGTAGTTAGGGTTGAGGGGGAGACCGTCAAAAGTGGTATCCAAAGTTCCCCACAGGGCCTACAAATCGATAAATTCGATCGATAAAAAACACATGCGCCGCTCAAATGCATAACTCTGTGTTCCGTGAAGCTGCGGGTTCCAAACTTGGCATCGATAATAGCCCATGAGTGATACAAAACCTGGTTGAGTACGAGCGCTATCGGTTAAATTTTATGAAATTTCGAAAATTTATTTTTTCTTATTTTCCGAGGTACAGACATGACCTGCTCACGTTAATTTGTAATCAATTTAACAGATAGATGTCTTCTATATATAGCAGACGGCATCTTACTAGTGTTTCATGAATTTTCGAGAAAAGTTATAATTTGATATAGGAGGAGGAGGTAGATACGATTGGACACGACACAGAGGAAAATGGAGAGGCGGATGGTAGGAATATCGTTGAGAGATCGATGGAGGAATGAACGGATAAGAGATGCGACCAAGTTGAAGGATTGGAATACGGAGGCTTTGCGGAGGAAATGCAATTGGGCACAGAAGATCAAGAGGATGACCATGGACCGCTGGGCTCGCAATACTACAGTATGGACGCCGTTATCTCGCTCTCGCGTTGCTGGACGACCTCCACCGAGATGGAGGGATGATTTGACAAGAACTATCGGATCTACATGGTGGAGTATGAATAGTCATGACCGATGAGGCTCAGACTTTGCCACGACAATTATTATGACGACAGAAGATGATCCCCATAATAGAATAGCAATCGATGCTCTTTTAGTGTCACAGTAAATTATTTTACCTTTTTGGATAAACTGGAGAAATCATGAATTGTCGAAAATTCTCAAAATTCAACCTATCGGACTCATACTCGACCAGGCTTTGTATCGCTCATTTATTTATTTATTTATTTATTTGATACACCCGTGACAGGTGCGACAGCAAATACAGAAACGTTAAGAGAAATAATAAGAATGATAGAAAGGGCTTGGGGAAGGTGACAGGGGTTATATATCGATTGCTATCAGATTTCCGGTGTTCCAGTAGGAGAGAGGTGGACGAGGCCTCAGAACGGGAAGAGGACCGTTCAGATCCATATAACTGGTTGGATCAGAATGGAAACACCGGGATGGATAACTAAAGATTGGGTACTTCGACTTGTAGGGTCTGGGGGAGTTGTGGATGGCGAAATAGGTGGAATTTAATAGACTGAATTGACAAAATTGGATTACAAATTCGATGTAAATTACACAAAAAACGGGTTGTACGATGTGCAAATGAGCTACGAAGATTCTCTCTTTTAGCAATAGGAAAGTGAATAGAGAATGCATTGTGACGAGAATTACAATTTCGTAAACAATAATAATCGGACATAGGTACATCGACAAGTGAGCGAATTATCTTTACAGCAAAAATGATGTCAGCGACTAAACGTCGTGAATAAAGAGAATGTAAATGATAATTATCAATTCTAAGATTGTAAATGGGGGGGGGGGGGGTGAGGTAGTGGCAAGGGTGGTACGATAATGTAATAATCTAGTGAAAAGGTGCTGGGGTTTCTCTAATTGTCTAATAAGACCCTTCGCAGAGGGAGACCATACTGGTGAAGCATACTCAAGAACGGGTAAAATGAATGATCGGTAGGCTCTAACGTAGGGATCAACAGATGTACAAGAAACAGAACGGAATAAAAGGTAGATAAGCTTATTAGCTTTCTGACAGATAATATCTATATGAGAACGAAAGGATAAAGAATGATCAATGTATACACCAAGATCACGAATAGGTTCTGGAAGAGAATTGAGGTTGGAATCGGGGATAGGAAGAAGAAAAGAGTTGAGATGGTACTGGTGGATTGGGTTGGATTTGCCTATGTAAAGAACGGTGCATTTGTTTTGTGCAACCGATAACTGCCATTTTTGACAGTATTCTAATATACCCAGTAACCCATTCTGAAGTTGAGAGGTGAGTGTGGGGGATTGGGCGGAATTATGGATGATGAAGAGTTTGATATCATCAGCAAAGAGGCGGAAGTGAACCAGTGGGTATGGTGATAGGGATAGAGGGAGATCGAAAACGTAAATCAAAAAGAGGAGAGGACCCAGTACCGTACCCTGAGGTACGCCACTCAGAACATGTTTCTCTGAGGACAGAGAAGAACCAATTCTAACCTGTAAACGACGATTAGAAAGATAATCAGTGAGCCAATCAAATATACAACCACGGATACCTAGACAATGTAATTTGTGAAGTAATTTAGAATGGGATACAGTATCAAATGCTTTAGCGAGATCAACATACACAACATCAACGGAATCATCGCAGTCCATCGCCGCACGCCATTTCTGGGTGCAATCGAGAAGCTGAGATACTGTGGATTTACCACTAACAAAACCATGTTGCTCAGGGGGGATTATATTATGAATATTGCACCAACGGATAAGCTTTGGCTTGAGGATTCGCTCCATGACTTTACTGGGAATGGGAGTAAGTGAAATAGGACGATAATCAGATACAGATGAGGGAGTGGGAATCTTTGGAATCGGGATCACAAAGGAAGTTTTCCATAGAGAAGGAACATGACCTAACATAAGACTATAATTCATAATATGAGATAGAGGTTCAGAAAGTGTGAGAGAACAATGTTTGAATATAATGGATGGAATACCGTCAGATGGGAGGGAACAAGAGTCAGATACACGACGTAAATGATAAGAAATATCGATAGGAAGAATGATCGAGGTAGGAATGGATTGAGGGACAAAGCGAGGACAGTTGGGAAGAATGCCATCATCACTAGTGAAAACCGATTGAAAGTATGTAGCGAATGACTCTGCTTTTTCAGAGTCACTAGTGATAATGGTACCATTGAAGTCTGTGAGGGAAGGGGCAATGGAAGAACGGGATTTAAATCTAGTTGAGATGTATCGATAATAAGACCTACTATGGTTATTGGACAACAATTTGTTTTCCTTGTTTCTTATAAATTTCCTAATTTCCTTATCTAGTTTAGATGATACATTGAGGAACTGAGATTTGACGGGTGCAAGGGAAATTTTATCAAAGAGGAGGCGTTTATGAGCAAGGAGTGATCGAATGTGAGGAGGGTAATTATCGAATGGGACAATTTGTTTCTTGTATGGAATAAAAAAAGGAAATAGTTGAGTCAAGTAATCAATGAATAGGGTGTACATATGTGAGATATCGGTAAAATCATGAAAGATCAAAGACCAGTCTGTATTGGACAAAGCGGAGTTAAGGGCTACAAAATCGGTCTTACGAAAGTCAAAGGCTGGAATAGATATAGGATCGGCAAGAGGCCAAGTGAGACGGAAAGAAACAGATGAGTGGTCAGAATTTTTGAAAGGGGCAGAGACAATACAGTCAGAAATAAGATCGGAAGGGGCGAGAATTACATCAAGAAAGTTGGAACCAAGAGTGGGAGATGGTACGAATTGATGAAGATTAAGAGATTCGGAGAAATTGACAAGGTAAATGGAATGGCCACGAGCAGAATGAGGATTGGACCAGTCAATATTCAAGTTAAGATCACCGGCAACAATTATCGATTTATCACAGGAGGACAGAGTTGATAGAAGGTCAAAAAGGTCACTATTACTAGCTGTGGTTGTGTTTGGAGGGCGATAGACAAGTATCAAGCGAATAGAAGAGAGACCAAGAGGGGGGTAGAGATCGAGACAGATCACGTCAGACGAGACTGAGGTGGGTAATTGAACACGGGAACAGGCAATGTGATCACGAAAGAAAACACAAACACCACCACCTCGTCTTGCACGATCAGCACGATATAACTGGTATGGGAAAGACAATAGAATTTCAGAATCAATAATTCTAGAGGTAAGCCAAGTTTCAGAAATGAGAAGAAGATCAGGTCGATCAATCGATAATATAGAGTGGAGATCGGGTAGCTTGTTACAGAGAGATCTAGAGTTGAACATGAGACATTTTAAAGTAGGGAAAGAAGAGCGAGAGGGTACTGTAAATGAAGAGGATACAGTAGGTGAAGGGGAGACGACAGGAAGATAACAGGTAGTCTTAAGAGAGAGATCATAGGATACTGTAGGTGCGAGTGTCAGAGATGAATCACAAACTAATTTCCCGGATCGGGCAAGCGAGAGCGGACCTTAGTTTTGATGTCCTCCTTGTGCCAGACCGCATCGCGGTAGACTACAAAGGGACTATCAGGATCCTTAGCTCGCAAGCTCCTAACCGTCGCCCTCAACTCGCTGTGCCTCGCCCGTTCTTCCTTGCTCATCGATTTGCGAATGTATATGCCAGCGAACTCCGCGTTACCACGGAGCTTTCTGGCATTCTTGATGGCGATGAGGGCGAAGGAACGAGCGGGCATAACAACCTTGACGAGTCGAGGACGATCCGATGATCGCTTACCCATACGGTAGATCTGTACAGGCATAGTCTCGACCTCTAGGTAACCGAGGAGTCGAGCAATGCCCTTCCTATCGGTCTCGCAACGGTCATCCAGATCCAGACTATTGTCTGGCTCCGGAAGCCCCGTCACGACTAGGGACTTAGCACGCATGATCAATTCCGCCGGGTCATCGATCGAGGGAGGAGAGTGAGAGAGAGAGGAGGAGGGGGGAATAGGGTTAGACGAGAGAGTGGGAGAGGATGAGAGAGTATGAGAGGACGACGTGGCAGACTCATCGACCGTTCCAGTACTGGTGGCCAATTCCAGGGACTTGGCCAAACCATGCACCAGTGCAGTGATGGACTTCCATTTACCAGGATCGAACCCCGAGGGCACATCCTCCATGGCCAGTTCAAAGGCGGCGACAACTAAGTTTTTGATAGCGTTCGCCCCCTTCTTAGCCTCAGGGGACATACCCGACGGAGACGAGACCATCTGTCGTTTGTTGGTAGGGGTCATGTGTGAAAGATCAGAAAAGAACAAACGATAAGGGATAAAGTTAAGAAGAACGAGGTAAATCTAATAAAGTACAAGCAAAACAGAAGTGGGAGAGAGCGATAAAGGGTGTCACCTTCCTAGGTGATAGAAGAGAGGGAATGATAGAAGAGAGGGAATGATAGAAGAGAGCTCATGGAATATTATCTCTGCCAAGTTTGGAACCAGAGTTAAGGCATCTTAGCGGCTTATTTTTCAGTCAAATTTCGATCGAAATATCGTTTGGTATTCGATTGGTAGGCCCTGTGGGGAACTTTGTATACCACTTTTTCGGTCTCCCCCTCAACCCTAACTACCCATATGGGTCGCCTTCAGAATTGTTTCCGTGACCTGAGGTGCTTCCCTTGTTAGTTATTCTACTCCATGATATACCCTCAAGCTCATTGTAAGGTCGATCATCTGGCGATTCGAGTTCTCAATTTGAACTACCAGCGCGGAATGTTCCAGCCCGGGATATTAATTTATTTTTGCATGAATCCACCATCCCCAATTCCTTATTCTATAGTTACCTCTCTGATACAATATTAAGGTGTTGAGCCTTCAGCATCATTGAGAAGCTCGTGAAATAATCCTTTAATTAGTTGCATTGAAACATATTTCGTTGGCATATTTTGTGGTTTTCAAAAGTCCAAAAAGGAAAAGAATTGGAACAAAAAGGTGAGAGGTAGTTTTGAAAAAGAGGAGAGTTTGTCTCCTTTACTTTAAAAAAACACACAAATTATGAAAAACTGAAGGGATAGCAGTCTTCATCAATGAAACGCCTTGAACTATCTTACTCCGGCAGGGAACCATAGTCGGCAAGGTAGGATAAGTGCGGGGGGTGGGGGAGGACAGTCCAGTCATAACCCGTTAACTCAGCCTTGGTCGTTCTTTTGGTGTGGAGCTGATCGTCGTTGTGTTGGAATTTGATCCGAATGTCCTTCCTGCGTGATTGTTCGAGGTGGAGGATTAGCTTCAGCAGCTGGAGAGTGTAGACCTGTGCCCAGATAGTCATACCCTCAGGGAGGAGTTCCCATTACTCGACTCCCCGTACTGGCCACCAAATGCACAGCATCCTTTTTTGCGGTGCAAATCGGGTTCGGGTGCATCTCTTGGCTGTTCGTGCTCACCGAACCACAGTCTCCTTGGCTCTTAGTTATCCTTGAGCACCCATTTTTCTAATCACCGGTTATAACGTTGACAAACAAGCCGGCGAAGTAGAGTGAGAAGATTATTTGCCGTACCACAGTGCTCTGGTTGACCCCAAGTGCCGTTGCAATATCACTGGTGCCGGGATACGGATCAGCCTCTTTCTTTTAGAGCAATCGATCGAGATCCTCCTCCATAGGGCGGCCGGGATGGTCTACATCTTCGAGGGAAAGTCCTGTTTATTGAATTTGATTATCCACTTTCTCACAGTTGCTACGTGAAGGAGATGTGAGGGATGCACTACTGCTAGGCGATCTTGGATGTCAAGGCGTTTGAAGCCAGAGAGGAAGAGGAACATAACCGCTCTGTGAATGTGAATTCTGTCGGGGACGAAATCGTGCGGCATTCTCGATGGGAAGACATGCGGGAGTTGAATCGAAAACATCCACAGGATACTCGAGGGGACCCCTTTCTACTGTAAACAGGAAGGAGGCTGGCAATAGCACCAGTGCAAGAACGTGGCGACTGAAGTCGAGACGAAAAACGAGCGTTATTTATGTCGTCACCTAATAGATGTTTTTTTACAAGATGACTTTAATTACAAAAGTAGTTTCACCAACGTAATTTATCCTGGTCTGTTTTCTTCTCGATTTCCAAAGTTTTTTTCTGAACGAATTTTAATGAAATTCGTTTAGATTTTTCGTTTGTGCTATTACTGCTCACAAGGGAACTGTCTCAACTTAATGTGGCCATATGACATGGGAATAATTTACCTGAATCAGTTTTCGATGCTGATTACGAATCCGTTATCAAACGTTGCCCAATCGAGCTGAGATTCGAGAAAATCGATCTTGAAATTCGACTATTTGATTCGAAAATTCACAACTTACCTACAATATCCACTAAATTACAGCAGGAGGTGTTTGGATAATTGATAGATGAGTTTATGAACGCATTGGGATGCTTTATATAGGAAGTCTCACGAATTTCCGATTAAACTAGCGAATTTTAATATCGATTTTCTCGAATCTCAGCTCGATTGGGCAACGTTTGATAACGGATTCGTAATCAGCATCGAAAACTGATTCAGGTAAATTATTCCCATGCCATATGGCCACATTAAGTTGAGACAGTTCCCTTGTCAGTCGTACGCCATCAATTACCCCGACAGTTCTGGCAATAAACAAGGCACTACTACTACTCTTTGAGCGTAGTAGTATTGAATTGTGCCTACATCGAGTCAAATTGCAGAAATACCTTTCCCAGTTTAGTGCACATGCAACACGTCATGTTGTTCTTCTTTCTGTCCAAGCTCACATCATTGCTGTAGTATGCAACGCTAAGGCGACGTTGGTTCAAACTAGGGTTGGCAATAACGGACACGCATTGCGGGCCCGCAATAGCATTGCGGCCCGCAATGACTACTTTATTCCTATCTGGCCACTTTTTGTGATCGGTCGTTCTTTTGTTCTCTTCACTTTCCTTCGCTCTCTCGTTTGCTTGAGAGAACAAAATCATTGCGGGCCCGCAATGGCATTGCGGGCCCGCAATGATTTTACACCGCATTGCGGGCCCGCAATCATTAGAAATAAAGAGTCAAGGCCATTGCGGGCCGCAACCCCCGAATAGCCAACTCTAGTTCAAACGCTTCGAAGAAGCTGAGTACGACGTCGAAGACATCGGCAGGTCCGAACGGTCCCCGCTGCTAGATTGTACCTTCTCCCAACACTCTCTTACCACGAATGAAGAAGTAAGAGGGTGTGGTCATGGCGCAGACTAAAATTATGGAATTGCTTGAAATCTCCGAGAGCTCTCTAACTCGTCCCTAGTTCCGAAACTGCCACTGTACCCAAACCCCACACAGATATCACTACTAGGGTGGCGAGAATGGTTGATGGATATTCATTCCCACTGGCAGTCAGAGGTGGATATTCACGAGAGAGGCATTTACGATCGCTCTCTTGGTGGATAGTCGAAAAGGTCACCCTCTATAGTGGATATTCATTTTGAGTTGGGTAGAAAGTGAATTGGCTATTTTCTCAGCTCCCCCCTGGATCAAAATCGATAATTTAAAGATTTGTAGAATCAGCTCAACAAGGGCTATGCAAATATGTTTTTAAAAATTTGAATTTCGAAAAAAATTTATTTCATTTTTTAACAATTTTTTTACATTATTAGAGAGATTGAAAGGATGTACAACCGAGAAATATGTGGAATAGTCACTAGCGACACTGTAAAGTACAAATAACCTAATGAAAACAAAAAAAAACAATTTTGTTTTTTTTTAAAGAAGTCATAAAAATTCAATATTTTCAAATTCATCATATCAACTTCTTTTTTTTGTGTCTGTTTGACAAGGTCGTCGAGCTCATTTCATTGGTGACTTTTGTTTTGAATTTGGTCCACGGGGAGCTGAGAAAATCGCATACCCACTTAGACCCTCCAAATATGGGTCATCCACCTCTTTAAGAGGCCCTCTGCCAGGGGGAATGAATATCTGCCAGACCCACCCTCCATCCAACAGTGATCGTAAAAGGTCGACCCATCTATCCATTCTCGCCACCCTAATCACTACCTTTTTGTTAGACACCCATCGATGCCTCATACCATTCCATTTCCTGATATGTATTATATGATTGAAGAAAGAGTACAATGTGGAATTCGTGATCAGTGATAAAATAGTTATCTGATCCACTGTATTGCTAAAATGATGACAAATTTGTTATAAATATGTACTTTATTTCATCTTTAAATACTTTATTTAAGACAAAAATACTCGTTCAAAACACGTAATACGGAATGGCTCGAGATTATGGTCACATATTTGGTCGTGTGGAATAAGGGAATAAAAAGCACCGTTGAATGCATTGGCAAGTGGGGCAATTCTGAGGCTCTATCCATGATGGTTTTAGCTTGTTTGGCAAACGGGATACGCATAGGAGGTGTTGTGTTGCCAACGAGCTGCGCTGGGGACTTCACGGTGGGGTGATCAGGTATTTCCTAACTAGCAGTCTACTTAAATTACGTCACAGACTTGAAGTTTACTGAAAGTTGCAAGCCACAAGTGAAAGAGCATTTGACGAAAGGCGTTACAGTATTATACACCACTTGCAGTAAACTACTAGTTTTGAAATACCAGAGGTCATCACTTATTCGGCCCCTTCTGTCATCAAGTGAACAATAAACTGGATAGTATCAGTTAAAAACGACATCTCCGAACCTATGTATCTAATGAATGATGACGTAATAGGTACTAAACAATATGATTAAATACATTGGAGAAATCTAAATTTGATTATTATGGCTATACAGATAGATATACAATATAATGGTCTTATACTGGTATTTACTAATTAATATTATTGCAGACATATTGCATAGTATTTTTAAAGAAGATCAATGAAGCTGCACTAACGACTAGTTGATGAATCGTAAAATAAAGGGCCTAGTCATGTTCTGGTCAAAAGCTGCGAAAAGAAAAGAAGATCAGAAAAAAACACTCCTCTTTGTACACGCTCTCTCGCCTCTTGTGTTCATTTCTTTTCGTCACCATTGAACATCGAATTAGTCTAGCTTAAAAATAACAATGACATGATACATATTATTAATATTATTATGATTATTGCAATTATTGTTATTAGTCTTGAGCAATTCTTGACCACCACGTATGCACTTCAGGAGAGTGATCGATAATCTTCAATTCCAAAGGGGACACTCCTTGATCGGCAACTATCGAGGATAGAGATTGAGCCGTCACATCTAGAATTGAATTATTAAATAGTTTAATTAAAAGGTTTATTATAAATGCAACATATTTTTTCCACGGATCTATCATTTTTTATGCGGCTCTCGAAAACGTCACTAAGATTTTCATCAAATGTTTTCAATTCCAACTCTTCGATTTTCCATAAACATTTCGATGGAAAGATAGGGTTAGGACGATTTCAGAAAAGAGCTTGTGGCGAACGGAAAAAAGGCGCAAGATGGTGGATACTAGATAATTTTTAGGCCTTCGAATCATATCGTAAGTTAGTTTTCGAAGTTCTTACCCATGGTATTATTATTAGCCAGTAGTTGTTGATCATATGAGTGTCGTCGATCCTTCGGACTACACGAAGACGCCGAATCTTCACCTAAAAGGAAAAAAAATGGTATAAAGGTTATCCGTTATTCAAAGCACACAAAGTCCTGCGGGAGATTATTGCTAGACCAGTGATAATTCAAGGCCAATTCTGTCCGGAGGGCTAATCTCTTCTTCAAAAATGTCTCTTCAAGGTACAGTCTCTGTTTAATCTAAGATTCGGGCATGAAAAATAACACTTCTCTTGTGATTCTCAATCGAAATACTATAGAACAAAATAAAATAATGGACCAGCAAAGGCATTCATGAATTTTGAATTTTCGAAATTTCACAAACCAGATTCCTCCAACTCTGGCAATTCGCATGTCTTCATCTGGAATGTAATCATGGCGCTTCGTCGATCTCTCGCGGAGATTGTCGAATTGTTATTGTGATGATTATTATTATTGGCTCCTCGATCCTCGCTTCTTCTCTTGCCTACACCCAGCATCAGCTTCTTCTTTGCCTCCTGAAAATATCGATTTAAACCGATATAAGAATCCTGTACCGAATTGATTTTTGCAAAAGTAATATTAGCTTCTGATGAATAAAATATAATCGGAAACACAACGGCGCGGAACGAAGGCCGCCATCAAAAAGAATATAATTTTCGAACTCAGCGCGATCAATTCGGTAATCCGCCCATGCCCCCACCCCCCCCCCCCCCCCCCCCCCCCGAAAAGGTTTTGAAAAGATGTTGAAAAAGGTTGACTTTATGATTATTGTATCACAGACTTACTCCGACAAGTTCGGGAATAGAATTTCTTCTCTGTCTACTCGTCCTCCGTCCCTCACATCCACCAAGGATTTCATCATCCGATGATTCCATCGACGCTTGGCGAAGAGTTGCCGCCGATGATACTCTTTGAGCGTAGTAGTATTGAATTGTGCCTACATCGAGTCAAATTGCAGAAATACCTTTCCCAGTTTAGTGCACATGCAACACGTCATGTTGTTCTTCTTTCTGTCCAAGCTCACATCATTGCTGTAGTATGCAACGCTAAGGCGACGTTGGTTCAAACTAGGGTTGGCAATAACGGACACGCATTGCGGGCCCGCAATAGCATTGCGGCCCGCAATGACTACTTTATTCCTATCTGGCCACTTTTTGTGATCGGTCGTTCTTTTGTTCTCTTCACTTTCCTTCGCTCTCTCGTTTGCTTGAGAGAACAAAATCATTGCGGGCCCGCAATGGCATTGCGGGCCCGCAATGATTTTACACCGCATTGCGGGCCCGCAATCATTAGAAATAAAGAGTCAAGGCCATTGCGGGCCGCAACCCCCGAATAGCCAACTCTAGTTCAAACGCTTCGAAGAAGCTGAGTACGACGTCGAAGACATCGGCAGGTCCGAACGGTCCCCGCTGCTAGATTGTACCTTCTCCCAACACTCTCTTACCACGAATGAAGAAGTAAGAGGGTGTGGTCATGGCGCAGACTAAAATTATGGAATTGCTTGAAATCTCCGAGAGCTCTCTAACTCGTCCCTAGTTCCGAAACTGCCACTGTACCCAAACCCCACACAGATATCACTACTAGGGTGGCGAGAATGGTTGATGGATATTCATTCCCACTGGCAGTCAGAGGTGGATATTCACGAGAGAGGCATTTACGATCGCTCTCTTGGTGGATAGTCGAAAAGGTCACCCTCTATAGTGGATATTCATTTTGAGTTGGGTAGAAAGTGAATTGGCTATTTTCTCAGCTCCCCCCTGGATCAAAATCGATAATTTAAAGATTTGTAGAATCAGCTCAACAAGGGCTATGCAAATATGTTTTTAAAAATTTGAATTTCGAAAAAAATTTATTTCATTTTTTAACAATTTTTTTACATTATTAGAGAGATTGAAAGGATGTACAACCGAGAAATATGTGGAATAGTCACTAGCGACACTGTAAAGTACAAATAACCTAATGAAAACAAAAAAAAACAATTTTGTTTTTTTTTAAAGAAGTCATAAAAATTCAATATTTTCAAATTCATCATATCAACTTCTTTTTTTTGTGTCTGTTTGACAAGGTCGTCGAGCTCATTTCATTGGTGACTTTTGTTTTGAATTTGGTCCACGGGGAGCTGAGAAAATCGCATACCCACTTAGACCCTCCAAATATGGGTCATCCACCTCTTTAAGAGGCCCTCTGCCAGGGGGAATGAATATCTGCCAGACCCACCCTCCATCCAACAGTGATCGTAAAAGGTCGACCCATCTATCCATTCTCGCCACCCTAATCACTACCTTTTTGTTAGACACCCATCGATGCCTCATACCATTCCATTTCCTGATATGTATTATATGATTGAAGAAAGAGTACAATGTGGAATTCGTGATCAGTGATAAAATAGTTATCTGATCCACTGTATTGCTAAAATGATGACAAATTTGTTATAAATATGTACTTTATTTCATCTTTAAATACTTTATTTAAGACAAAAATACTCGTTCAAAACACGTAATACGGAATGGCTCGAGATTATGGTCACATATTTGGTCGTGTGGAATAAGGGAATAAAAAGCACCGTTGAATGCATTGGCAAGTGGGGCAATTCTGAGGCTCTATCCATGATGGTTTTAGCTTGTTTGGCAAACGGGATACGCATAGGAGGTGTTGTGTTGCCAACGAGCTGCGCTGGGGACTTCACGGTGGGGTGATCAGGTATTTCCTAACTAGCAGTCTACTTAAATTACGTCACAGACTTGAAGTTTACTGAAAGTTGCAAGCCACAAGTGAAAGAGCATTTGACGAAAGGCGTTACAGTATTATACACCACTTGCAGTAAACTACTAGTTTTGAAATACCAGAGGTCATCACTTATTCGGCCCCTTCTGTCATCAAGTGAACAATAAACTGGATAGTATCAGTTAAAAACGACATCTCCGAACCTATGTATCTAATGAATGATGACGTAATAGGTACTAAACAATATGATTAAATACATTGGAGAAATCTAAATTTGATTATTATGGCTATACAGATAGATATACAATATAATGGTCTTATACTGGTATTTACTAATTAATATTATTGCAGACATATTGCATAGTATTTTTAAAGAAGATCAATGAAGCTGCACTAACGACTAGTTGATGAATCGTAAAATAAAGGGCCTAGTCATGTTCTGGTCAAAAGCTGCGAAAAGAAAAGAAGATCAGAAAAAAACACTCCTCTTTGTACACGCTCTCTCGCCTCTTGTGTTCATTTCTTTTCGTCACCATTGAACATCGAATTAGTCTAGCTTAAAAATAACAATGACATGATACATATTATTAATATTATTATGATTATTGCAATTATTGTTATTAGTCTTGAGCAATTCTTGACCACCACGTATGCACTTCAGGAGAGTGATCGATAATCTTCAATTCCAAAGGGGACACTCCTTGATCGGCAACTATCGAGGATAGAGATTGAGCCGTCACATCTAGAATTGAATTATTAAATAGTTTAATTAAAAGGTTTATTATAAATGCAACATATTTTTTCCACGGATCTATCATTTTTTATGCGGCTCTCGAAAACGTCACTAAGATTTTCATCAAATGTTTTCAATTCCAACTCTTCGATTTTCCATAAACATTTCGATGGAAAGATAGGGTTAGGACGATTTCAGAAAAGAGCTTGTGGCGAACGGAAAAAAGGCGCAAGATGGTGGATACTAGATAATTTTTAGGCCTTCGAATCATATCGTAAGTTAGTTTTCGAAGTTCTTACCCATGGTATTATTATTAGCCAGTAGTTGTTGATCATATGAGTGTCGTCGATCCTTCGGACTACACGAAGACGCCGAATCTTCACCTAAAAGGAAAAAAAATGGTATAAAGGTTATCCGTTATTCAAAGCACACAAAGTCCTGCGGGAGATTATTGCTAGACCAGTGATAATTCAAGGCCAATTCTGTCCGGAGGGCTAATCTCTTCTTCAAAAATGTCTCTTCAAGGTACAGTCTCTGTTTAATCTAAGATTCGGGCATGAAAAATAACACTTCTCTTGTGATTCTCAATCGAAATACTATAGAACAAAATAAAATAATGGACCAGCAAAGGCATTCATGAATTTTGAATTTTCGAAATTTCACAAACCAGATTCCTCCAACTCTGGCAATTCGCATGTCTTCATCTGGAATGTAATCATGGCGCTTCGTCGATCTCTCGCGGAGATTGTCGAATTGTTATTGTGATGATTATTATTATTGGCTCCTCGATCCTCGCTTCTTCTCTTGCCTACACCCAGCATCAGCTTCTTCTTTGCCTCCTGAAAATATCGATTTAAACCGATATAAGAATCCTGTACCGAATTGATTTTTGCAAAAGTAATATTAGCTTCTGATGAATAAAATATAATCGGAAACACAACGGCGCGGAACGAAGGCCGCCATCAAAAAGAATATAATTTTCGAACTCAGCGCGATCAATTCGGTAATCCGCCCATGCCCCCACCCCCCCCCCCCCCCGAAAAGGTTTTGAAAAGATGTTGAAAAAGGTTGACTTTATGATTATTGTATCACAGACTTACTCCGACAAGTTCGGGAATAGAATTTCTTCTCTGTCTACTCGTCCTCCGTCCCTCACATCCACCAAGGATTTCATCATCCGATGATTCCATCGACGCTTGGCGAAGAGTTGCCGCCGATGATAGAAGAGACCTAGAATTAATTTTTATTCTGTTGAAGTTTTTGGGATTTTTCAAAAATTTTGAACAATACCTACTCCACTTTCAATTTATTCATATCAAATATAATAGTAAATGAAGGAAGGGCCGTTCTAAAGTCCCTCCACTGATTACTATCACACCAGAGTGCATTAATATTCTTGAACTCATCTCGCCATCGAACACGTCGTTGACCAGGTTGACTGCGTATGAAACTACTACTGTCATCTTTCTTCAATGGTTTCTGTTTTCGTCGAATCTCATAATTAATTTTGGTCTCTCTCTCACACCTTCTCCCACTTTCTCTCTCCTTCTCTCTCTTTCTACCTCCCTCTCTTCCTCTCGCTCTCTCTATCACTCCCTCTCTCCCTCTCTCCCTCTCTCCCTCTCTCCCTCTCCCCCTCTCTCCCTCTCTCCCTCTCTCCCTCTCTCCCTCTCTCCCTCTCCCCCTCTCTCCCTCTCTCCCTCTCTCCCTCTCTCCCTCTCCCCCTCTCTCCCTCTCTCCCTCTCTCCCTCTCTCCCTCTCTCCCTCATTCTCTATCACCCACTGTCTCTCCCTCTCTCTCTTTCACCCTCTCTCCCGATCTCCCTCTCTCCCTCTCTCCCTCTCTCCCTCTCTCCCTCTCTCCCTCTCTCCCTCTCTCCCTCTCTCCCTCTCTCCCTCTCTCCCTCTCTCCCTCTCTCCCTCTCTCCCTCATTCTCTATCACCCACTGTCTCTCCCTCTCTCTCTTTCACCCTCTCTCCCGATCTCCCTCTCTCCCTCTCTCCCTCTCTCCCTCTCTCCCTCTCTCCCTCTCTCCCTCATTCTCTATCACCCACTGTCTCTCCCTCTCTCTCTCTATCACCCTCTCTCCCTCTCTCCCTCTCTCCCTCTCTCCCTCTCTCCCTCTCTCCCTCTCTCTCTCTCTCCCTCTCTCCCTCTCTCCCTCATTCTCTATCACCCACTGTCTCTCCCTCTCTCTCTCTATCACCCTCTCTCCCTCTCTCCCTCTCTCCCTCTCTCCCTCTCTCCCTCTCTCCCTCTCTCCCTCTCTCCCTCTCTCCCTCTCTCCCTCTCTCCCTCATTCTCTATCACCCACTGTCTCTCCCTCTCTCTCTTTCACCCTCTCTCCCGATCTCCCTCTCTCCCTCTCTCCCTCTATCCCTCTCTCCCTCTCTCCCTCTCTCCCTCATTCTCTATCACCCACTGTCTCTCCCTCTCTCCCTCTCTCTCTTTCACCCTCTCTCCCTCTCTCCCTCTCTCCCTCTCTCCCTCTCTCCCTCTCTCCCTCTCTCCCTCTCTCCCTCTCTCCCTCATTCTCTATCACCCACTGTCTCTCCCTCTCTCTCTTTCACCCTCTCTCCCGATCTCCCTCTCTCCCTCTCTCCCTCTATCCCTCTCTCCCTCTCTCCCTCTCTCCCTCATTCTCTATCACCCACTGTCTCTCCCTCTCTCCCTCTCTCTCTCTTTCACCCTCTCTCCCTCTCTCCCTCTCTCCCTCTCTCCCTCTCTCCCTCTCTCCCTCTCTCCCTCTCTCCCTCATTCTCTATCACCCACTGTCTCTCCCTCTCTCTCTTTCACCCTCTCTCCCGATCTCCCTCTCTCCCTCTCTCCCTCTATCCCTCTCTCCCTCTCTCCCTCTCTCCCTCTCTCCCTCATTCTCTATCACCCACTGTCTCTCCCTCTCTCCCTCTCTCTCTTTCACCCTTTCTCCCTCTCTCCCTCTCTCCCTCTCTCCCTCTCTCCCTCTCTCCCTCTCTCCCTCTCTCCCTCTCTCCCTCTCTCCCTCTCTCCCTCATTCTCTATCACCCACTGTCTCTCCCTCTCTCTCTTTCACCCTCTCTCCCGATCTCCCTCTCTCCCTCTCTCCCTCTATCCCTCTCTCCCTCTCTCCCTCTCTCCCTCTCTCCCTCATTCTCTATCACCCACTGTCTCTCCCTCTCTCCCTCTCTCCCTCTCTCCCTCTCTCCCTCATTCTCTATCACCCACTGTCTCTCCCTCTCTCCCTCTCTCCCTCTCTCCCTCTCTCCCTCTCTCCCTCTCTCCCTCTCTCCCTCTCTCCCTCTCTCCCTCATTCTCTATCACCCACTGTCTCTCCCTCTCTCTCTTTCACCCTCTCTCCCGATCTCCCGATCTCCCTCTCTCCCTCTATCCCTCTCTCCCTCTCTCCCTCTCTCCCTCTCTCCCTCTCTCCCTCTCTCCCTCTCTCCCTCTCTCCCTCTCTCCCTCTCTCCCTCTCTCCCTCATTCTCTATCACCCACTGTCTCTCCCTCTCTCTCTTTCACCCTCTCTCCCGATCTCCCTCTCTCCCTCTCTCCCTCTATCCCTCTCCCCCTCTATCCCTCTTTATCAAATGCCTTGAATGTGCCTTGAACAACGGGAATTGTCCTTGTTACATGATTTTCCATAATTTATTTCACATCTATTAGTTGTAGTAGCAGATAAGTAAGAACTAGATATGTAGTTTGATGATAAATAAAGAAATTTAAAAAAACAATTTAACTCACGTCAAATCATAATATAATTATAATAATATTTATGCGCTCATCACTAGGTTGGGGAAGGAGTGATGCAACGCAAATGAAATATGTTTCAACTTCATCTCTTGAAGGATTGTGTCATGAGCTTCTCAGTAATGAATCCTTCTCATTTAAAAAAAATAATATTATATAACTAGTCAATTAAGCGTTCTCAACGCTGTGAAAACCAGAACGATCGATCAACTTTAAAGGAACACCTCGAACTAATTGTACAGTCCAGCAGAATCTCCTTTTGTGGATGTGATCCCATGGATCCCCGGGATCCCCCGTGCTCCTCGAATTATTGTAACTTCCAAATAAAGAGGAAAACTATAACAATTGGCGCACCTGATATTCAATATTGACTGCAAAATAATTCAAGGAGCACCCGGGGATCCCCGGGATCACATGCGCTAAAGGAGATTCTGCGGGGCTGTACACTCCGCTTTGGCCCATGAATATCTAGATCAAACGTCTTTCGTATACATAGTATCATCGAACAATACTGCTCGGTAGAGTTGTTGACGCGGCGCTGCGGCAAATTACACGGGCTTGATAACGTGAATGTTCAGAGAGACCTTACAGCTAAAACCAGAATAACATAGACGCAGGTGCAATAAACTCGGTCGAGATATACGGTATACTGTCGCTTTGTGCTGTACCTATCCTGACGTAAAACTTTCTCATATTTGAGCCATAGGTGATCTAGGATACGACAATTAGATAAACGAGATAAGTTAGTTAGCTTACTCCAGGCGCTATCTCGATTCTATTATCCCTTACTATCTCGAGCGAGAGAGTATCATCCAACGTGTCTTTTGGGAGAGTTTCAAGTAAGTATCTATATCTATATATATATATATATATATATATATATATATATATATATATATATATATATATATATATATATATATATATATATATATATAATGTCTCCCTCTCTCTCTCTTTCTATCACCCTCTCTCTCTATCACCCTCTCTTCCTCCCTCCCTCTCTCTCTCTATCTCCCTCTCTCCCTCACTCTTTATCACACTCTCTATCCCTCTCTCTCTATCACCCTCTCTCTCCTTCTCTCTCTATTACCCTCTCTCCCTCTCTCCCTCTCTCTCCCCCTCACTCTCTATCACCCTCTCTCTCTATCTCCCTCTCTCTCCCTCTCTCTCTATCACCCCCTATCTCTATCACCCTCTATCTCTCCCTCTTTCTCTATCACCCTCTCTCCTTCTTTCTCTATCTCCCTCTCTTTCTCTCTCTCTCTCTATCACCTTCTCTCTCTCTCTCAATCACCTTCTCTCTCTCCCTCTATCTCAATCACCTTCTCTCTCCCTCTGCAGTAATCGCTAGGAGCCAAGTCGGGTGAGTACCGCCTCACGATTGTGACTTCCGTTCGTTAGCACCGTTTGTCATTTTCTTATGCAAGTACATTTTATACGCACAATATGACATTTTCTCTCTATATCAGGCGTGTCGGAAATTTCGATTTTCTCATAAAAATGAATTAGCTCGAATGGCTTGCATAGCGGATTCAACTCCTCAGTAAATGTTGTTCATGCACTGTTAACAACAAGCCTCAGAAAAATCCAGCTGAGGAAATAGTCTGTTGAGTAAGTACTAATTGGTTGCATCATCACTACGAAATAATTCGACGAGTAATTATAACAACGGGACTAAGATATGATGCACACATGGCCCATACTAACTAACCAAAACATGAGCCATATTGCTCATCTGAGTCAAAAGTTATGGCAATTCAAAAAAAGTGTCGCTGACTTTTGGCTACTACTGTATCTCTCGCAATTTTCGAACGAAAGTAGCTCTGATACTTTCGTCACGCTTTCCCTCGACGACGCATAGCTATTGAGGGGGGGGGGGGTACCACACGCGTCCGAAATCTTCTCTACGCGGCGCGGAATACTATTTATGCGTTAAAAATATTGGACAACCTGCGAGTTTCCAGGAAAAAAGTATCTAGAAACCCGACTGTGGAAACTCGAAATTTGAGTTCGCGGGCGTGGCAAAGACGGGAATTAAAATTATTTTTAAAATTTAGTATTTCCTAAACTTCATTCCGACCTTTTTAAAGAACGACTCGAACGGCTTTTAAAGAAAGGCTCGGAACTCGAACAACAACAATAGCAGGAACAAGAAGATCTCGAGCATTTTGACTCAAATTGAATAAGAGTACATTTTAAAAAATTGAGAAAAATAGTATTTTTTTCAACCTGCACATTGAGTCGGCTGTCATGGCAAATTGATTCATAGATGCATGTCCATTACTGTTGTTTAGTCGAATGTATTCTGCGAATATTTTCGGTCGAATAAAATTTAGCTTTTAGTGGTGGCGCAGTGGTAAATATGTCGCTTACAATTTTGGCGCTGCGGGTTCGATCCCCACTGATGCGACTTGTTTTGCACGATTTTTTTCACTTGTCTTTCTACGTTCTTTTTTTTTAAATCATACATAACACAGAAATTTTTTTGGATTCATGGATATCAGAAATCACATTGGGAAACTTTTTAAAAAAGAACGTAAAAAGACAAGTGAAAAAAAATCGTGCAAAACAAGTCGCATCAGTGGGGATCGAACTCGCAGCGCAAAAGTTGTAAGCGACATCTTTACCACCACTAGCTCGGAGAGGTGATAAGACATTTCGGAAAAAAATTTGGGAAAATGACAAATGGGAGAAATCCAAATGGGAAAAGCCAAATGGGAAAAGACTCTTTGGGAATGTCAATCTCGGAAAAGGAAATTTCGGAAAGTTTTTTTCGGAGAAGGACATTTCGGAATAGGATATTTCGGAAAGTTCTTTTTCGGAGAAGGACATTTCGGAATAGGACATTTCGGAAAGTTTTTTTCGGAAAAGGACATTTCGAAATAGGACATTTCGGAAAGTTTTTTTCGGAAAAGGACATTTCGGAATAGGACATTTCGGAAAGTTTTTTTCGGAAAAGGACATTTCGGAATAGGACATTTCGGAAAGTTTTTTTCGGAAAAGGACATTTCGGAATAGGACATTTAGGAGAAGGACATTTCGGAATGGGACATTTCGGAAAGTTTTTTTCGGAGAAGGATATTTCGGAATAGGACATTTCGGAAAGTTTTTTTCGGAAAAGGACATTTCGGAATATGACATTTCGGAAAGTTTTTTTCGGAAAAGGACATTTCGGAATAGGACATTTAGGAGAAGGACATTTCGGAATGGGACATTTCGGAAAGTTTTTTTCGGAAAAGGACATTTCGGAATAGGACATTTAGGAGAAGGACATTTCGGAATGGGACATTTCGGAAAGTTTTTTTCGGAGAAGGATATTTCGGAATAGGACATTTCGGAAAGTTTTTTTCGGAAAAGGACATTTCGGAATATGACATTTCGGAAAGTTTTTTTCGGAAAAGGACATTTCGGAATAGGACATTTAGGAGAAGGACATTTCGGAATGGGACATTTCGGAAAGTTTTTTTCGGAGAAGGATATTTCGGAACAGGACATTTCGGAAAAAAAGAAAACATAGAAGTAAAACATAACTGAAAACAATGCGATCAATACGCAAGAAGAGTACATTATTCCATGCTTTTAAAATTTAAAATTATTTTATTTATTTAGAAAAAAATAATTGTTCAATTTCGCTCGGAACATACATATTGATAACTAAGATTCTCAAAAGTTCGACTTATGTGCTTGTCTTTTAAAACAAATTTTCCAAAATGCATAGATATATAAAGAAATGAAATTAGTTTGAGACAATTGAGAGTTATCTTCATTTTGGTGTATATTTGGTGTGACTTGTGGATGCTGTGTGAGACCAGTTAGTATGAAGAGAGAAACTTTATTACTCAGACGTTTCGAGGATTATTTCCTCATCATCAGTGAGATTGGATTACCTACAATGGATGGAATGAGAATATATGAAAAATCAACGACTAGAGAACAAGAGCAGAACCGAATAGGAAATATGGAAAAGATGCACAGGAGTGAATGAATGTAATAACAGAACCGAATGTGGAGTCTAAGATTGTACCAGTGAAGGAATGAGAGGTGGGGTCAGCGGGATAGATAGAGAGAGAAGGGGAGAGGGAGGCGAGAGAACATAGAAGTGGAAATGGTCAGAGGTCAAAGTTAAGTAAGGCCAATTGTGAGAGTTCAATGGACAATTCAGCACGATTATTTAGTGTTGGGTTAAGTGATTGGATGAGTAAGGCTTCAGAAACCTTACGTCTTATGATGTTTGGTTCTCTATGCAATATAGTACCAGACAACGGAATGGGTTGGGAATTATGACAAGCAATGGAATGTTGAGCTACCGCATATGATTTGTATGCACTATGGGTTGGGTTATTGGCAGCACGAATATGCTCAGAGGCACGTTCATGAAGGGCTCTGCCCGTATGACCTACATAAAATTGTGAGCAAATAGTACATTCGATTCGGTAAACAACACCAGCGGCAAGACAACAACCTGGTGAATTAGGGCAGAATATGCAATGTCGAACTGGACAAGATGAATCACGGTATCCATTACGAGATAGCAGACCAAGTAAAGATAGACCTGTACGTTCAACAACATTCACATCGAGATCAGCCCTTTTGAAACAGTCTCTGATATCCCTTGAGAAGGCATCAGAGACGAATGGTATGCTAAAAATGAGGTAGGTCATACGGGCAGAGCCCTTCATGAACGTGCCTCTGAGCATATTCGTGCTGCCAATAACCCAACCCATAGTGCATACAAATCATATGCGGTAGCTCAACATTCCATTGCTTGTCATAATTCCCAACCCATTCCGTTGTCTGGTACTATATTGCATAGAGAACCAAACATCATAAGACGTAAGGTTTCTGAAGCCTTACTCATCCAATCACTTAACCCAACACTAAATAATCGTGCTGAATTGTCCATTGAACTCTCACAATTGGCCTTACTTAACTTTGACCTCTGACCATTTCCACTTCTATGTTCTCTCGCCTCCCTCTCCCCTTCTCTCTCTATCTATCCCGCTGACCCCACCTCTCATTCCTTCACTGGTACAATCTTAGACTCCACATTCGGTTCTGTTATTACATTCATTCACTCCTGTGCATCTTTTCCATATTTCCTATTCGGTTCTGCTCTTGTTCTCTAGTCGTTGATTTTTCATATATTCTCATTCCATCCATTGTAGGTAATCCAATCTCACTGATGATGAGGAAATAATCCTCGAAACGTCTGAGTAATAAAGTTTCTCTCTTCATACTAACTGGTCTCACACAGCATCCACAAGTCACACCAAATTGAGAGTTACTGTAGCGATATACGGTATTCGATGATACTGTAATATCGATTGACATTATAAAAAAGTAAGTCAGTTTGATCGGAGATTCGTGTATCAAATACGGCAACTGAGGAATTCTTGTGATTGAATCACCTGTAAGAATGTATTCACGTGTGAATACTTCTATAATCTCGACAAGCATCTTGTTTTGCTCCAGAAAAAAATTCTCCGAAATATCCTTTTGCGGAATTGAATCTCCGAAAAAAAAACTTTCCGAAATGTCCTTTTCCGAAAAAAACTTTCCGAAATGTCCTATTCCGAAATGTCCTTCTCCGAAAAAAAACTTTCCGAAATGTCCTTCTCCGAAAAAAAACTTTCCGAAATGTCCTATTCCGAAATGTCCTTCTCCGAAGTAAACTTTCCGAAATGTCCTATTCCGAAATGTCCTTCTCCGAAATAAACTTTCCGAAATGTCCTTTTCCGAAAAAAACTTTCCGAAATGTCCTATTCCGAAATGTCCTTCTCCGAAAAAAAACTTTCCGAAATGTCCTATTCCGAAATGTCCTTCTCCGAAATAAACTTTCCGAAATAGCCCGGAGAGAGCCCGGAGAAGTAGCCCATCATTGTACGGCAATTCAACGGCCATTACACAGCAATTTCAAGGCAGAAATTGTTCAAACTTTGGATTTTTTAAATATTCATGTACAGAGCTCTTCCGAATTTTTTAAACATATATTCTTATTCTGCAGAGAAAGGGCTTTCACATACGCTATAAATCGTCAGTTTTCGCCACCTTAAGACATAAGAGTTTTCTATGCCTCTTTTAATCTCCATTTTCCTCATTCCATCCCTATTTTGTTTATTCGATATCTCAACTTTATAAATTTCGCACATAAGTTTTGCCGCTCGACACTTGTCTTACTCTTTGTTTCCTTATAAAATTGATCTTTGATCTTTGCCTTCACCACGTGCTAACCTACGAGAGAGCAGACGGAGTGAGAGAGTGTGGGAAAACGAGAGAGTGAAGAGAAAGAAAACCTATGCCTTCGTCAATGATCTACCATCGATAATGTTGATTGAGTATCCATTCTAGGTTGCTTGCCTTCCTGTTTGACTGGAACTATTTTTCGCTACACCTATTTGCTTGTTTTTTTTCTATTCTTAATTATTATAGTTCAGATTCTTCCTATTCTTCTTCCTTTTCCTTTCCTTCTCTATTCCTTCATATTCATTATCACTTCATTTTCCTCCTTCATCATCACACGTTTCATTGTTTATTCATGAATACTTATAAATACTATTATTAGGTTGATGCATAAGTTTCTTTACAACACTTTAACCCTCATATTTCGCTTGTCATTTATCGCTGGGGTCTCTACTCTCGATGCACGAGGGACACTTCCTCCCCCGGTCTAGTATTATTTTCTCGTCAGCCCATCTCGTCGTCCGGCTGAGAATGCCTCATGTTTTTGTCCCCGATCAAATTCACCACCATGACGCCAGGGTCTATGCCGCAGTGTCTCTTCTAGGCCTGCGTCATAAATTCGATTGCTTCGGCCATGTCATCACTTGGGATCTAAGATGGGTCCTCTACGACAATGATGAGCATAAACGTCAGTGGGTTGATACAGGTGAGGTGGTAGCAGACGTTCCTAAACCCGTTCTTCACACCCAGGAAAATGATGCTTTCGGTTTGATGGAGCGCCAAAGGAATTGAGTATTGGGAGCTGCTACCCCAAAGCCATATTATAATCGCACAAGTATATGTTACTCACCTGAGAAACTTGAAGGCCCATCTCGAATCCATCCGTGTGAAACCGACTGAAATCTATTTTCAGCGCGATAACGCCAGACCACACATTGCAAAATTGACCCAGGCTTAAATGGCGGACAATTGCATGACTGTTCTACCCCACCCACTGTATGCCCCCAACATTGCCCCCTCCGACTGCCACCTGGTTGCGGCCCTCTATCACTTCCTTAAAGCGCAGCACTTCGATGAATGAGCCAAAGTCGAGGTGTTGGCCAACTTCTTCAAGCTCCTACCCAGCTCTTAATTGTTTTATCGGATCTACAAGTTTCTCGATAAATGGCGCAAGACTATCAATGTAAAAGGGGCCTACTTCCAACTTGAACCGGAGTTTGTATATTTTGTGGCAGATAAATATGTTCGTACTAAATTTTGTAAAGAAACTTATGCATCAACCTAATACTATTCATCTTTCCATCTCTCTACTTCTCTCTCCAATTATCCCTCTGGCCATGATCTTGCCATGTTCCCACTACATCTCTCATTCCTCTCTTCCTCTTTGTGTCACTCTCGGTGATTTTCCCGCCGTTTTCGGCTATGTCTCTTCCTTATCGTCTCTCTTCTTTATCTCTCCCGTGGTTCTCGATCTGTTATTGCTTGCTATTATTCTTATTTTGCTCATCCTATATTCCCCGTTCGTAATTCTCTCTCACTTGTCTAGGATTCATATTCTAATCTGAAGTATTACTTTTACTATTGAACTATAATATTATATTACTTTGGATAATGTCAAATTCATTATTATTTCAGTATTTCTAATTATTTATTTAATTAAATTTAATGTAAATTTATTTCAGAGGATCTACGGTCAGTGGTCGTGTTCATGAAGCGCGACAGGATGACAGCCGCCTTCGTCTTCTCACTAACAAACGTCGACATCATCGGAGACGTCGACGTCAGGAAATCTACGAACCGTTTCCGCTTTTGGAGGTACGATTCTATCTTGGCTGATCTGATACTCTATTCAAAAGTCATAAAAAGATGAAAAAAAGAGAACACTCCTCATTTTTTTCACACTCTGTCGCCACTTTCTTATCTTTTAACGGGTTCTAAACATCAATATTCTTGGTTTTTGGTCCTTACGACAACGGCATCGCCCAATCATTATTTAGTCTTTTTTATGATTCATAGTGAGCGTGATCTCGTTAGCGGAAGAATTAGGATCTTTTCTAATCTTTGGGTCGTATCCATGAACGGTGGCAAATTTGTCGACAAGCGTGACGTCACAACCGTAGGCTGATTATCCGAGGACTCAAACGCCAATACACAGAGAAAAAAGAGTAACACATAGCACATAAGACCTGTGAAGTGTTATACTTACCAGTTTTTGTGTGTTAAAATAGCTCAAAAAGTGTTAAATATAACGCTTCACAGTTGTTATGTGTTGTGGGTTACACCTCTTTTCTCTGTGTGTATGCTTGTGACGTAATTTTGTTAAATGGTTTGCCACCATTTCACGGATATGCCCTCTTGCGTAATGTTCAAAAGCACCGAAAAGTGATACTCTAAACTTTGTGATACTGTAAACAGTGTTTTTGCTTAGCTATTGAGCAGATTATCATAGGAAAAATGTTGAATCAATTGTAATCTATCGTTGTTCATGTCGATTCTTCGATTGGTCGTCGTCGATGATCGTCAGATCGTCTCCGCCGATGAACTTCTCAATGAACGAGTGAAGATGCCAACAACTAGACAAGCCTGGACCATCCAGACTGTTGCTGGAGCGCCTGTTGGATTCCGTTTTCTGAAATAATAAAGACATTTGGGGTGTGTTAATGCTTGTAATCGGTGTCCAAGCCCGCACAGTTAAATGGGCGGAGTCGTAATTGTTATATAAGGGGTATATACAGGGTGCGCCAAAATTACCCGAACTGATTTCACCATTATGATTCCCAGGCCCCCAATGCAAATGCGCAACCCCTATTGCAGCATCATGACGAGTGATCATTGGCCACTCCCTATTCAAGGTTTCAAGTCAGTTAGTCAAGTCTTCTAGTAATGGGGAAGTAAAGTCGACTGCGACCCCTCATTCTCAAGTGTACAAGGTAGATTGTCATAGTTCATCAGCTCGGCTTTCACGAGTCGGCTGTATACGATACCGGTATCATGTACCAAGATCTTGGTACTGACAAGGAACGTCCGGGTAGAGGTAGACCGATTTCAGTTTCCACCGCTACGAACCGAGATCTCATCCGAAAGATGGTGTTTCGAAACCACAAGTTTACGATCTGGAGACTCGATATCTCGAACACTTCCATTCTTCATCTCCTCAGGTCTCAGCTGACTCTTCTCCCTTACAAGTACAGTAAACTGTTAGAACCGAATGAGCGACAGATCAAGCTCCGCTGAGAACGGTGACCTCAAAATGTGCTAGGTCCGCGCACTTCAGCACGATGTTCAGCGAGGAAATGTGCTAGGTCCGCGCACTTCAGCACGATGTTCAGCGAGGAGAATATCCTACCTTCAAAGACAACCTGAATATCGAGAACAACAGAATTATTGCCTCTGATCTTAAAGAATCCTACAAGACGGCTGGGGTCATGGGTCATATCAGTCTTCCACAATACGCCAAGGTTTTAGCTGCTGTTTGCCCAACTGGAAAGTCTACTCTTGTTTTGCCACTACATGCGTCTAGATCAATCAGGCATATTTTACCAAGCACATCCTCGAAGACGCGCTTCTACTCCGATACCATACCCACTTCGGTCAGGACCACTAGACCTTTCGGTAAGATTCTGTCGTCAATGACATGACAAAGTTGACCCAGTCGTGGTTTTTCACCCATGCACTCGGCAAAATCCATCACATTGAATTACTTCCGAACTCCCCCAATCTCAACCTCCTCGACTGCAGTGCTTGGAGGTGTTGTAGGCCAAGATGTCCTCTATCAAGCACCAGAACCTCGACTCCCTCAGTGCTCCGCTTCTCAAGGCATGGGACGAACTCGATGACAACTACTTGCGGGAATCGGCAGTCGCATATGAGAAGAGACTCATGGCTTGTGTCAGAGCTAAAAGAGACCACGGCGAGATTCGCTAGTACACTACTGCTGCCCATATTCTTGATAAGCTTTACCATGAACCATATCACTCAGGTCACATTTCCAAGGGGAGATTCATATGGAGACAACAGTTCGGGTAATTATGGCGCACCCTGTAAGTACGGGAGTGTCTGAATATATATAGATCGTTTGACATTCATTCTAATAGGGACCCATGGTCTAGTGGATAAGAGCTCGGACAGTCAAACCGGCCGGTTGGTCGGCAAGAAAGTTCGATTCCCCGAAGAGGATCAGCAAAAGATAAACACTCACAACTTCGTCCAACTGTTTTTGCTATTTTTCCCTTGACGTATTTTCGCCCCTCTACGCTAACGTCTAGTGTGTAGCAGAGGTCCCGTATAATCATCGTGTACTAACTTTTTTGTTCCTTTACAAAAAGTTCGATTCCCCGAAGAGGATCAGCAAAAGATAAACACTCACAACTTCGTCCAACTGTTTTTGCTATTTTTCCCTTGACGTATTTTCGCCCCCCTACGCTAACGTCTAGTGTGTAGCAGAGGTCCCGTAGAATCATCGTGTACTAACTTTTTTGTTCCTTTACAAAAATTTAAACAAAGCACTGTACTTTGTATTCAATTTAGTTTCAATGGTTTTTCAATATTTAATCACTTGGACGAGTAAAACAAATCAATTAACCACTTATCGATTATGATAGCATGTGAATGCCCCAAAAGAAAGCAGGTAGTATTGTTTTTAAAAGGAATACCCCAAGCTAATTTCCCTCCCGCATTGGCAATACTTTCTCGTAGACAAAGAGTTTCGATTTAAGGAAAAGTGTAGTATGAAGTATTGAAATGAAACAGAAGAACTATGGCTTAAATGAGTTGATGTATTTTCTTGAAATATTGTGAACCACTGCAAATGCAGTCAAAATATTATGATTGATTTACTTTTTATTTACTATGTTGAGCAACATTCTTTGGTATTTCAAATCTTAAAGTCTACTTAAAATACGCCACATGGAGTTTGCTTTAAGCCTACTTAATAATAATTATACAGTTTAAAAATATAGTCTTAATGAAATATAATTGGGGGAAAAAAAGAAAAAAATGGCCTAAAACTAATACGCATCGAAAAACTAATCCTAATATTTGGAACTTCTTCGATTTCTTCCATACGTCTTTTTGATCTGCTGAACATAGGAATGGACACGAAGAAAGAGGATGCCTGTTTATAATAATAATTATTTATTTATCTTTTACGATAAACTGAAAGGTGAAAGAGAAAATAAAATTATGGAATGATGCGTGAGATCAAACAATGATTCAAGTGGGTGATAATAATGATAATGATACAAGAACTAAATAAATCGGTACTATGGAATGATAGATCAGTCTGGGATGGAAAAGTCGATCCTATTTTCGGGTTGTGATAGTAAACGTGCCGCTCTAGCGAAGAAACTGCTGTGCCTATATTGGATCCGGCACAACAGCCTCTTCGCTGTTTACATGGACGAGTCGAAATATAAAATAAATAGAATGTGGAGGGGACAGATGAGCACAGTCGCCATCCATTCAGGTGTTTGAATCCTTGCATGATCGAAGTAAAATTCGTGCAATTAATGGCATGATCATGCATGGAATATATTCGAATCATGCATGGATTATCCGTGATCATGCATGGATTCTGTCATTCCATGCATGATCACGGAAGATCCATGCATGATCACGAACCACGGATATTCCATGCATGATCATGCATGAAATGTCGAATCATGTATGATCATACTTGTATTCGTGATCATGCAAGGATTGCAACACCATCCATTCATCACCTTTTCGCACAGAGAAAAGAGGTTTAATACCACAGCCCATAAGACCTGTGAAATGTGTTTTAAACATTTTTTGAGCTATTTTATCACAAAAAGGGTTAAATATAACACTTCACATGCTGTGGGTTACACTTTTTTTCTCTGTGTGAGATCAAAAAAGAACCCACGGTCGATAGGAACAGGCGGCCTTGTCTCTAACTATAACAAGCATTCTATCATCCACTATCTATTCTTCACTCCAATGGAAAGACTGATCATTACTGGCCCTCTGCCATGTCTCCTTTCTCTCTGATCGTTCCTTTTCTGGACGGCGATCTGACAATCTGTCCACCACTTTTCCCGTTTTCTCAGGTTCTCCGCAACGCATTCTCTTTTCCCTATGCATATCTGCGTTCAATGAACCATCTTTATCTCAAAAACATATCGAAAGAAAGTGCGCAACTTTTTCACGAACTTTTTGAAAACTAACTCGCGAGGAAGTCTTTAAATTCCTCAAATCCCGTGCTCTCTATATGTCTCTCTCAACTTTCGAACGAAAGTTGCGCTAAAAATTTCGTCACGCTTTCCCTAGCTATTATAGAATTACAAAAGTATTTCATACACCACGCAAATGCCGAATTTAGTAAACTTCCCCACCGTTGAGAAAAAGGCACTCCAAAATTTTCGCGATTTTTCGGGAGGTTTTTCCTAACGTTTTGTAAATGCATTTAATTTTTCTTTTGCTGAAAGCCCAATGAAATGACGAGAAAACGCCATAAAATTCGATAAACTAAGCGAAAATGAAATGTCGCGCGAATAAGTGGGCGGAGTCAGAGTATTGCGCGGCAAAGAGCGAAAGTTGTATTGTTCGGACAGTTTTAATTCTATAAGCGGCGCGGAATACTAATTATGCGTTAAAAATATTGGACAACCTGCGAGTTTCCAGGAAAAAAAAGTAACTGGAAACCGGACAGTGGAAACTCGAATTTTGAATTCGCGTGCGCGTCAAAGGTGCGGGAATTCAAATTAATTTAAAAATTTAGTATTGCCGGAACTTCATACCGACCTTTTTTTAAGTTAAAAGAACGGCTCCGAACTCGAACAGCAACAAGAACAGGAACAAGAAGATCTCGAGCATTTTGACTATCCACCCTGCCGAACATTCGCAAAGATTTTCGATCGGACCCTCAATACTTTCATCATGGACATATAGGGTGATGTAAACAATAAATTGTGGCAAACTTGTGCTTTTTGCAGGTGCGTGACAAGGATTGACAACTTTATCGCACCCAATTGCAGTCAGACATCAAATTTAATACAGATTGTTGTCAATGTGTCTAATAAATATTTGTGGTTGCAATTAAGGAATGAACTGTTTACAGACAAGAAAACTGAGGATGATACAAGTCATGACCAGAGAAATGTGCTTCTTTCTAGTCAGACAACAAAAAATCTTCTTTTTGATGTCAATCGATTCTTGCCTTCTGATTGACATCAAAACGAATATTTTTTGTTGTCTGAATAGAAAGAGGCACATTTCTCTAGTCATTCCATTTTTTGGTGCATTTTCAACTCCTCATAATAATGAAACGATAGTTCATTAGTCAAAGCGGCGCACCTCAGACAGGTTTGGTGACGCGGCGGAGAGTGTGACAGAGAGAATCATTTGATGCCATCTCGCACGCACACCCTCTCTAATGCAGCCCACCAAACCCGCCTGGCATCCGCCTCGCCCTCTTTATAAGTTGGAAAACGTGATTAGCCATTCATTGTTGCCTCGCTATTACAGAGGCTGAACTAACGTGTTCTGACATGTATCATCCTCAGTTTTCTTGTCTGTCTACAAAATAGTTACTATCTGTTGCCATATTTATTTATTTCATACATTGACTACAATCGTTCTACTTTTTGAAGTCTGACAACAAAGTTCTCCGATAAAGTTGTCAATCGTTTGCCGTTGTCACACACCTGCAAAAAGCACAAGTTTGCCAAAATTTATTGTTTACATCACCCTATATGCCGGGGGCATACCTAGGAAAGTAATGGTGAAAATGCCCTGAGGATCTAACCCGGCTCACATATGGCAAATTAAATTTTTAAAAAAATACAAGGGGTAATTTTTAAGCTTAAGCTTGCGTAATTGGTCAACGACTCGAAATTAGTAATGTGCATAAATTGTGTAAACAGAGAACGTAAGCAGAACATCTTTATTCGCCACCTAAGGGGAGGGGATCAAAGTTCCTGCTTCTACGGCGTGATGTCCATACGAATCTGCTGAAAAAATGTTGTGGTTATTGTTTCATTTTGCAAAGATGTTTCAAACATGTTGTTTCATTTGTTTTAGTCCATCAATAATACTATTATTAAATTATGAACAGACGTGAAAGGGAGAAGAGTTAAACTATTTTTACTAAATTTTAATTAAATTTAAAAAAAATCATAATTTAATTTTTGAATGATAGAAAGGGTCTGAAAGATTCTCAAAACTCGGATACTTCAAATACTTTCTTTCTTTCTTTCTTCTTTCTTTCTTTATTCCATCATAATATACGAAACAGGGAAATAGTGACATAAAAGGGATTGATGGATGTCCGTCGCTAATGTAGCGATATCGGTGAGGGTTTTTGGGTACAGTGGCAGTTTGGGAGCTACTGGCGAATCTTGGAAAAAGGGATAATTATATCAGGGGAGATCTTAACTAGCCCTGCACGGAAAGGGGATGGTGGGGATGCAACTAATTCGGTGGGTAAAGAGTTCCATATATCTATTACTCTAGATGCACAGGTAGATAATGTTGAATTACTACGATAAGGGAGAGATATACGGTAAGGATGGGAAAATCTGTGATCGCGGTTAAGAGGTGATACAACAAAAAGGTTTGAATAGTCGTACTCGTAATGGCCATGAATGGTACTATGAATAAATTGTAAATCTCTAATACATCGTCGATATTCAAGGGTCGGCAGATTCAAGTAAGAATTTCTTTCGATATGATTGGACGGGGGCAATTTGCAACGGAAGAAAAGCCTACGAGAAAAATTTCTCTGGACATCTTCAAGAGTATTGGTCAACAATTTGGTGGTTGGATTGAAAATGATAGGTGACGACTCTAGGAGGGGACGAATGTAAACACAATATGCCTTGACGAACAAATGAGGTGAGTTAGAATAAATGGATTTGAACATCATATTAATCATGGTTCGGGCCTTATTTGAGATAACAGAAATGTGATGGTTAAAGGTAAGATTAGGGGTCATGAAAACACCTAAGTCCTTAATAATTGAACTGGCAGATAAGGGGTGACCGTTAAGGATATATGTGGTTCTATTCTTAAGTGGACCAAAGTGCATAACAGTGCATTTAGATGGTGACAAGGTCATATTCACTTACGTTCGCAATAGACATTGCTACCCTTCGGGATGATGCTTGACTTCTCTCCATCCGCATACCAAAGACCGGTGTTGTCATCACAACTGATCTTCTTTGGTGACTTTCTTTCGGAAGACGAAATCTCGACACTGAAATTTGATTTTTTTAAAATAATGTTGTTTAAATAAATAAAATATTTAAATTAAATAGGCGGAGCGTACATCATTTGGGTGGAAGGAATAGTGCACTCTATGTTATTGCTGATTTGAAGTGATGCGCACATCTTTCCATTTGGAGCGCACACGGACTTGATAGGAGTGGCGGTTGCGCAGTCATCTGTAAAATCATAACATTACATAATTTTAACGGAGAAATTAGGAAAAATCCATTAAAAATTGAGAGTCATAGGTCAAATTCATTGATAAGATAGACTGCTCACACTGCTGAGAGCAAGCGCCCTTCTTCATCTCTATGTCGTGTCCATTCTGGTTCATCGTCCATGCATAGCCGCCTTTGGTAGAATTCGACCGCTTGCATTCGGGAGCTTTCGTGATTGTAGTGCCGTTGTTGTAGATCCATCGGTTGTCGGGACACTGAAATTACCAATATTCAATGAAATTATATTCAATAATTTCTTTATCATTTGTAGTGGTTCTAATATTATTGGAATTTGTGAAGCTTGAAGTATGACGTCACTATCATAAAAGGATAAAAAGAATCATATGAGAATCATATGTAGGTGATAGCGACGTCATTTTAGTCAGACAAACAGTTTGTCAAGCTTCATGGAGATGGCTTATATTATCTTACAGTCAGGGAGACACACGATCCAGGCGTTGTAGAGTTTATGAACTCTGGAGTAGAACATGCATTCGTATTCGTACATTTGTATTCGGGTATATCGGTGCACATTGAACAAACTGCAAAAGATCAAAGATCAAACTCTTGAACATGTTGATCAAACAAACCTGGTATACCACAGTAGACACTGAACGTATCAAGAGCGGGAATGGGTGTGGATACATTGCGAGAATCCTTATAGCTGAATTGATTCTCCTCGCATTTGAGATCAGTAGCCTGTTTCAATTGTCCGTGGTGTTGAATACTGCAATTTTTTCAAACTTATAAATACATTCTCTATTTGGCAATGATGTTGAGAAGTTATAATCGCATTATATCTGCTCTACATTTGCATTACATGTGATTCTTAGCAATGCAGCATAACGCAAATGCACAACCCATGATCCACGTGGAAATTCAAACTTGTATAGATCTCGTCAAAAAGTCTTATTCCATTGAAAGGGCACATATAACTATGAAAGTAGATATGTAGCTTCCGAATCACTCACTACGTGCTATGTCCGGCTAGGTGTGAGCAGTCAAAAGAAGGTCTTGTTGTGTCATCAAACTGAAAAGCAGTATGTGAGAGAACTATTGCAAACAACAAATAGAATCTTTCAAAGGCAGTTCAGTTCAAAAGCAGTCAGTTCTCTCAGATTGCAAAGGAATATGAAACATCACGAAAAGAAGAGACAATTGACAGAGGTTCCTTTAATAAGCGATGAAAAACTGACCGTCGTTAAATTAACATCCGAAGGTTGATGGATTATTGAGCTTTTAACATTATCAGGATCACAACCAACTGAAATAGAATTGATTTTACAAAAAGTAATTATCAAAATAATGTTACTTCGTCCATTGCACGTGTCAAGGGTTGTCTTAGTATTCTCGGTTGACTCAATTTTTTGCTCAGTATTATTGATGTATGAGAAATTCAGTGCGAACTGTTTAGTTGCATATGATATACGCAAAGAAATCTGCAAGTTACGAGTGAAAAAAATTGCCTGAAATTAAGGCTTACGTCTTCGCTTGGACCACTAATGAATTGAGCACACTGAATGGATGAATTCGTGACGATATTCGTTCCGCTGGGCACTGTAATGAAATCAATCATGCGTTTCATTGAGACAGATCAGAAAGATAAGTGCCGGAGGAAATCGTCATAGTGAACTTGACAACAAGAATAAAAACATACTTGAAATGATATTTTTAGGATCAATTGAAGACATATAAGAAATAGTTTCGTTGCAAAATGAAACAATGTCATCGTCAATCGAGAGAGATAGACCACGTTTCGTATCAAGATCACTATTATCCGACGTTACTTGCATCTTCACTAGGAATTTCTTAGCCGTGTATGGTCTGCAATAGTTTCCATTAAATAATTCGATGGACTTATCAATTTAAATAAAGATAAAGTATAAAGTATGCCGTAGCCACTTACTTAATCTGGAACCATGCATTACAGCCAGTGACATTATACTTTCTGTTGAGGAGTATCAGTTCATCAGAACCACTTGGACGTATACAACGATCAGGAACGAAGCACACCTGGAATTAAATCGTATGATTAGGATATTCATGGGCGATTCCTTAACGACCAAGGACTGGACTCTATTGCTAGCTTAAAGCTCCATACCGTATCAGTCATACAGCGTTCATTGTCGAGTGAAATTCCAAACAATTGACCAATCGATAAGAGCATTAATAGCAGAAATATGAGAATACAATGCTTGATCATCTGCAAAGAAATTACTGTATAATCTTATAATATGATGCTAAGGCAAGACCATCATCTTAATCTCACACCAAGATCTTAAGATCGATCTTAAGGTCTTAAGATCATGAAATCTTAAGGTCTTAAGTCTTAAGGTTCGATCCTAAGACCTTAAGATCGAGAGATTCGAGACTAACCTTGGAGATCAGGCGAGAGCAGCCGTATGGATGATAGCTTTTCACTCAAAATGAATGAAAAATGAACAGAAGACGAATGGAATGACACGTTATATACGCACGATAATCTAATCTATTATGCATAATTGTGTGATTCGACAGCATAATCAATTGGTATATAATGCAAATGTAATTGAATTGAATTTGTTTATTGGTCAATATCTTCGAAAAATCACTTTCCCTGCAATTTTTATGAAAACATACTGAAACAAGCAATGTTTAAGATCATAACAATAGCTGATTACTTATAATTTATCTACCTTTGTTGAGTATCTACCCTATTTCTATGTATATTGAACATCTCTCTTCGCTATGCATATTGATTAGAGCATTATCATCATGTAAATATGACTACGTGTGAGATCAGACTACTCTCTAATCTACCCACTCTCTCGTCACTACCTCTCTCTTTCTCCCTCTTGGCCCTGCCCTCTTATTTCTAGAGAGATATCCTATCAGTGTAGAATGGTTCCTCTTGATCCCCGCACATGAGCTGTGCCCTTCTATATTATCTTGTATTATTTATTTATCGTACTCCACAAGGGGGGTTTCATCAAGTACACGGGGATAGAGTGCAAGAAAAATATGTAAAATATCAAAATTACTACAAGGGAGAGGGTGATGGGAGTGTATTAGTCTGTGTTACTTGTTTGCTAATAAACCTCTAAAATGACCAATCTAGCACTCACTCATAGCAAGAGACAACAACTTAATACGCAACAACCTTTAAAGATAACAAAAGAACACTAGCATGATCAATTGATGATGAGAATATAAGAGTCGACGAACATAAAATGAATCAGTAATGTCGATAACTCAATCATTTTGTTAGGTGGAAGCTCTCGCGAATAAAATTTTGTATATGTGACCTAGTTTTATTGAAAATATTCCCATTTCTGGTTCAATAGGAATTGAAATAACTTGGAAATATCTAACAAATTTGAGGATTTTTTAAACGTCAGTGTTTCTTCAGCGATCTAATGGGTAGTATTTCAGAAAATATTAGACCTGGCGTTTCGGCGTTTCTGAAGCTGAAAAATCAGTGGCTCGGATCGGACTTGAGTGCTTCATTAGTGTTCGATGCAACTCGACATAGTACGAATATGTTTGTGCGTTCCTTACTGGGTGGACGCTGACTGATCGTTTGAAAGTTTTCATTTAAGAAAAACAAAAAAAGTAAATAAATAAATACACATGATAATTAGAGGACTATAGCAAGTATTCTTTTTTTTATTTTTCACTATCACCCGGGTCCAAAATAATGGAATGATTGATCAAGGCAAAACTTTTCTCAATCTCATTCGTCACATTATCATTATAAACCAAAAAATAGACATGTCTTTAGTTTTGGCGCGGCAGTCTCAACCAACCTACTTTCTTGGCACAACGACTACCCTCTCTAGAATATGTATTATTATCGATGAATTGATCAAGGGAATATCCGCTATAAAGTCGAGGAATAAAAAATATATGAGTAGTGAATCAAGTCAATCATTTTGTCTGGCAACGGTTTTTAACGTAACTCTAGTGAAAAAAAAATGTTGTATCTGTATACCCAATTGGTGGAAATAATTCGTTGCACGCGATAGCGGGATAGCGTAGTGGTTGTGAGCGCTGCCTATAATCAGAGGATCACGAGTTTGATCCCCCGCCCTGCAAGATCCACCCAATACCGAGGGGGTTAAGAAATGTCGGAAGTGGTGTCAAAACCACGATCTAAATCCTCCACTGTGAGCTCCAAACACAGTTTGATCATAGGCCATGGCCACTGGTCCTTCAGACCAGGATAGGCCCTCTCAGCCAATAGATTGGAGGCGCTAACACTGCGACTCAGCGGTATAGTGTAACTCCAAAAAAAAAAAAACGCATATTACATATTTGTTTAAAGAAGGAGAGCCTCGAATTTTTTTTGACTAGACAGAATTATAAATCTCTCCTCCCTGTATCCAAAACCAATTTTCTCCCTGGAATACCGTTATCCGAGCCCAAAGTGCGTTGTTAGTCCCAAGGAATCCTCAGGGAATGCGCGCATTTTCAAATATGTACACATGTAAGATAAATATATTGAAAATTGCAAACGGGAATCAAACCGAAAAAATACTGAGATCTGTCAATTGAGATCTTAAAAAATGAAAAAAAAAATCAATGGCACAGCTCTGATCCACCAAGGCCTGAAAGACTATAATAATTGGTAGTGACTAAAGTAGGTTTGTAGAAGAGATTAGGTCCTCCGGACTGAATTGGCATTGAATTGTAACTGGCATAGCAGTGATCGCTCTCATTACTTCGTCTGCCTTTAATATTCGTTTGTATCTTTACCTGTCACGTTAATGTGTTGTTTGAACGTCACCACCTTTTGTGGTGTGGTGTTTGAATGGTGTTGACGCGCAGTGGCGCGTCTCGGGTGTTCAGTGGCGATACTCAGTAGTGGTTAGCAGTGGCGAACACTGCTTATATTTCTCTATTCTAGCCTATTTTTAGGACCTATTTGGGTTGTCTGTTATTTTGCGTTTCTTTATTTCCTTTTTTTCTGTTTTGTCTAATCTTTTCAGTTAATCTCTTCAGGAATGAGTGAGGTTCGCTCTGATCAGCTCAACGCTCTGGCGGATCTGCTAGAGCCGATTCTCGCCAAGAAGAAACCGAAACAGGCTCCTATCCATTCGGTACCTTCTGTGGCTTCTACCTCTCACCAACGCCAGCTCGAATGCAATGTGGCCGTCTTGAACTGCCTCGAAGAGGCCAAGATTGGAAAGGAAGGAAAGCTCTCTGAAGCCATCGAGAAGCTGCTCCAACGGAACGCTCTTCTTATTCAGGGTGACAAAGACCCCTCGATTTTTGCTATGTTCGACCGTATCGCCATGGTCCAACAGATAGGAGGTGGGCAAGCTGGGTCAGAAGCGGCTCTCATTGCTGCTACCATGATGGCCTCGTCGTCTTCTTCTTCTTCCTCTTCGACGCGCAAGAGACACGTGGATCAGCCCTTTCGTGCCAGGGGGCTGGATAGAAGGCAGACCAGTCCCCGTCGTTCTCCCGCCAACGATCGCTCCTCTGATCGACTCCGTTGCTACAACTGCGGAGGTTTCGGACACATCCGTCCACACTGTCGACAAGGCAACGCGGCATTCAGGTAACCCTGATCTAGTTGGTTTCCTTAGCCTCAGAGGCAGCATTCTTTTCTGGAAAGAGATAGGAGCATCTCATTTTGTTATTAGTGTTATAGCCCAGGGCTATCATCTTCAAATCACCCAGGGTGATCGTGAATTAACTCGTTCACTCCCAGGAAGTGAGCCTTCAGCGAGATGTCTTCCTCAGGCCGAGCAGTCCTTCCTCGTCGAGCAGGTTTTTCAATGGCTTCGTACGGGAGCTGTCGAGGAGACTGAACGAGGTAGTTTAGAGAAAGTATCGCCGCTGTTTGTCGTTCATGGGAAGAAGATGAGACCCATCTTAGACCTTAGCCACCTAAACTTGAGTTTACCCAAGTACAGGTTTAGAATAGAAGATCTAGGGACTATGTGGGATGCCCTCCCACTAGACGGGTTCATGTCGACTTTTGACTTCCGAACAGGCTATCATCATGTCTCGGTGGCCAAATCGGATAGGCCTCTGTTAGGCTTTAGTCTCAATATACAGGGTACTCCCCGTTTCTTTCAGTTCGCTGCTCTTCCCTTCGGTCTGTGTACTGCACCCTGGCTATTTACTAAAGTCTTTCGTGCCTTGATAAAGAGATGGAGAGACATGGGGATAGTCTGTTGTCTTTACATTGATGACGGTATAGTGCTAGCTAATACCAAAGAAGAATGCGAGAGTGCAACGAGGGTGATCAGAGCGGACTTAGCCCAGGCAGGAGTGTTCGTAGCAGAAGAGAAGAGTTTCTGGGTGCCTAGCCAAAAGGGTGAATGGTTAGGTTTTGTTATTGATCTTGAATCGGGCACAGTGTCGCTGACTCAGAGAAGGATAGATAAGGCAATTGAGAGAATAGATGATATTGTGCGTACTTCGAGACCAACTAAGAAACAGAGACAAGTGTTTCTAGGCACAATAGCTTCATTGCACTTGATTGCAGGAGAGGACGCCACCTTCGATTCCAGAGCCATCGCTTCGGTTGCAGACCATCTGGATCAAGAGAATATTCGGGGGGCGCCCGTTTCGGCAACGCCCGTTTCGGCAACGAGTTATAAATCGGTTGGGAGAAGGTCTATGGAAACAAAAGTTGTATGATTGTTATCAGTAGTGGTGTACGGTATGGTGCTACCGTAACCGTCGGGAATCGCGAACTGATTTTTTTCAGTCGACCCATGACCCGGGGTTCATGGTTGAAAATGGCCAAAGTCGAAAAATTCATGATACTCCGAGACCAAATACTAGTTGCCATAATATCAATAGTGAGCCAACTTTTATCTTTCTGGTTACAGTAACCCGAACTACCGTAATCAAACCGGGATTTAAAGTGCATTTGGCCATATTATTGCAGGTTACGGTAGCTAGATTACGGTAATACGGGATACGGTATCCAGAAAGAGAAAAGTTGGCTCATTATTGATATAATGGCAACTAGTATTTGATCGCGGGCCATCATGAATTTTTCGACTTCATCCATTTTCAACCATGAACCCCGGGTCATGGGTCAACTGAAAAAAATCAGTTCGCGATTCCTGACGGTTACGGTAGCACCATACCGTACACCACTACTGATAACAATGATAAAACTTTTATTGTCATAGGTCATCTTCCAACCGATTTATAATCCGTTGCCGAAACGGGCGTTGCCGAAACGGGCGCCCCCCGAATATTCATCGTGCTGCTCTCTCCCCTGAAGAGATTGGTGAGTTGTTGTTATGGCGAGATAGACTTCGCAAGGGCATCTTCAGACCCATTGTTGAACCGAGGTTCATCGAACTATATAGATTGGAATCAGACGCGTCGGCATCAGCGCTAGGAATAGTTCTGTTTAGAGAGGGTCAGAGAATAGGAGATGGCGCGCGCAATTTGGATGACAGAGAGAAGAAGGAATCGAGCGCATTCAGGGAATTGATAGGAGTTCTCTTTGGTCTTAGATCATTTACAGAGTTAGTGAGAGGAAGTTCGGTTAAGGTTCTATCGGATAGTAAAGCTGCCGTGCAAATCCTGAAAAGAGGAAGCATGAAACCGGAGTTACATGCCATTGCTAAAGAAGTGAGAGAGGTGATAGAAAGAGCTAATATCAGGGCCAAGTTTGAATGGATTCCGAGAGAATTGAACGTGGACGCTGATGAGATGAGTAGAGTAGAGGACTATGATGACTGGGGTATTCAGACCAAGGTCTTCAAGTTACTCTGCACAAAATGGGGCACGCCCGATTTCGATATGTTTGCCGATGATAGAAATAAGAAATGTGATCGTTTCTTTTCCAGAGGCTTCTGCCCCGGTACCTCAGGCTCGGATGCCTTCTCAGCTTCAGAGACCGTCTGGAAAACTGCTTTTCTTTGGTTAGTCCCTCCGCCTTCGCTTCTACTTAAGACAATAAAGAGGGCAAGGTTGTGTCATGCTAGGGCCATTTTAGGTTTTCCTCTCTGGCCTACTAGTATAGCGATTCCTTTCATAAAGAAGGGAGATCGCTGGTTGGACTTTGTAGTTGATCATCTAGAATATGGGAAGGGTGCTCAAATACTTTCTCCTAGCTCGGACTCCTCTGGCATTTTCGGTACTTCTAAAACCCCATCAATTTTCGTCTTTCTTCTATGTCAGTTCTAATCCTTTCTCAAGCCTTTACCATCTAGTATTAGTGGCCTTAGCCACCTAGGTTCCTAAATAAAGGCTTATATCTGTCAAAAGGTGGTTGTGTTCAAACACTCGTTATGGTCAAAGTTGTAGTGAGCGTAGAGAACGAAAACGATACCATAATGTGTTGTTTGAACGTCACCACCTTTTGTGGTGTGGTGTTTGAATGGTGTTGACGCGCAGTGGCGCGTCTCGGGTGTTCAGTGGCGATACTCAGTAGTGGTTAGCAGTGGCGAACACTGCTTATATTTCTCTATTCTAGCCTATTTTTAGGACCTATTTGGGTTGTCTGTTATTTTCCTCCCGCCCACCCTGAGGGCTTCTGAATCAGGATAGATATATCAGAAGGAGAGATTCGAGGATAGAGCTAATATAGATTGACTATTGTTTTCCTTTTTGCAGGAGAGCTGGGCAACTTGATCTCTCGCCTCAGAAGTGTGTTTCTCCGTACGGGTCACGACTCGAAGGCGGCGATACTCGATGATCTCCTCTTATCTTCACTAGCCCCCACATCGCTTCGCTCCTACGCCTCGCTGGATAAGGCCAAGCGCAAACTTGCCTTAGAACTTGGTGTTGATCCCACCACTCCTGACTCTCTTGTTCTCTTTCTGTTAATAAAGATAGCTTCTGGTTGCTCCTCCTCCCTCCTGGCCCAAGCTTCGGCTTCCTTTCGGTTCTTCAGTGGAAACATCCCGCCTGACCACCAGACTCTCATCTCCAGGATGCGCTCATCTGTCTCTCGCAAGAGACCCATCTCGCATAGAGGAGCCTTCTCCAGGCAGGAAGTGGAGAAGATGGTCATTCTGGCTGATGAGGATGACGCACCAAGAGCAGTACGGAGAGCCGCTGTCTTCACGGCCCTCGCTTTCGGAGCTCTACTTAGAATATCTGAGGCAGCCGCTCTAAGATGGAAGGATGTTGAGGAAGTGTCAGATGTCCTTCGGATCACCGTCGTCAAGTCCAAGACGGACCAGCTCTCGGAAGGCAGATCGTCCTTCATCACCATCCCTCCCACTTCTATCGCCTCTTCGGTTCTGGCTAAGTACAAGAGTAGACAATGATTCAAGTGGGTGATAATAATGATAATGATACAAGAACTAAATAAATCGGTACTATGGAATGATAGATCAGTCTGGGATGGAAAAGTCGATCCTATTTTCGGGTTGTGATAGTAAACGTGCCGCTCTAGCGAAGAAACTGCTGTGCCTATATTGGATCCGGCACAACAGCCTCTTCGCTGTTTACATGGACGAGTCGAAATATAAAATAAATAGAATGTGGAGGGGACAGATGAGCACAGTCGCCATCCATTCAGGTGTTTGAATCCTTGCATGATCGAAGTAAAATTCGTGCAATTAATGGCATGATCATGCATGGAATATATTCGAATCATGCATGGATTATCCGTGATCATGCATGGATTCTGTCATTCCATGCATGATCACGGAAGATCCATGCATGATCACGAACCACGGATATTCCATGCATGATCATGCATGAAATGTCGAATCATGTATGATCATACTTGTATTCGTGATCATGCAAGGATTGCAACACCATCCATTCATCACCTTTTCGCACAGAGAAAAGAGGTTTAATACCACAGCCCATAAGACCTGTGAAATGTGTTTTAAACATTTTTTGAGCTATTTTATCACAAAAAGGGTTAAATATAACACTTCACATGCTGTGGGTTACACTTTTTTTCTCTGTGTGAGATCAAAAAAGAACCCACGGTCGATAGGAACAGGCGGCCTTGTCTCTAACTATAACAAGCATTCTATCATCCACTATCTATTCTTCACTCCAATGGAAAGACTGATCATTACTGGCCCTCTGCCATGTCTCCTTTCTCTCTGATCGTTCCTTTTCTGGACGGCGATCTGACAATCTGTCCACCACTTTTCCCGTTTTCTCAGGTTCTCCGCAACGCATTCTCTTTTCCCTATGCATATCTGCGTTCAATGAACCATCTTTATCTCAAAAAACATATCGAAAGAAAGTGCGCAACTTTTTCACGAACTTTTTTGAAAACTAACTCGCGAGGAAGTCTTTAAATTCCTCAAATCCCGTGCTCTCTATATGTCTCTCTCAACTTTCGAACGAAAGTTGCGCTAAAAATTTCGTCACGCTTTCCCTAGCTATTATAGAATTACAAAAGTATTTCATACACCACGCAAATGCCGAATTTAGTAAACTTCCCCACCGTTGAGAAAAAGGCACTCCAAAATTTTCGCGATTTTTCGGGAGGTTTTTCCTAACGTTTTGTAAATGCATTTAATTTTTCTTTTGCTGAAAGCCCAATGAAATGACGAGAAAACGCCATAAAATTCGATAAACTAAGCGAAAATGAAATGTCGCGCGAATAAGTGGGCGGAGTCAGAGTATTGCGCGGCAAAGAGCGAAAGTTGTATTGTTCGGACAGTTTTAATTCTATAAGCGGCGCGGAATACTAATTATGCGTTAAAAATATTGGACAACCTGCGAGTTTCCAGGAAAAAAAAGTAACTGGAAACCGGACAGTGGAACTCGAATTTTGAATTCGCGTGCGCGTCAAAGGTGCGGGAATTCAAATTAATTTAAAAATTTAGTATTGCCGGAACTTCATACCGACCTTTTTTTAAGTTAAAAGAACGGCTCCGAACTCGAACAGCAACAAGAACAGGAACAAGAAGATCTCGAGCATTTTGACTATCCACCCTGCCGAACATTCGCAAAGATTTTCGATCGGACCCTCAATACTTTCATCATGGACATATAGGGTGATGTAAACAATAAATTGTGGCAAACTTGTGCTTTTTGCAGGTGCGTGACAAGGATTGACAACTTTATCGCACCCAATTGCAGTCAGACATCAAATTTAATACAGATTGTTGTCAATGTGTCTAATAAATATTTGTGGTTGCAATTAAGGAATGAACTGTTTACAGACAAGAAAACTGAGGATGATACAAGTCATGACCAGAGAAATGTGCTTCTTTCTAGTCAGACAACAAAAAATCTTCTTTTTGATGTCAATCGATTCTTGCCTTCTGATTGACATCAAAACGAATATTTTTTGTTGTCTGAATAGAAAGAGGCACATTTCTCTAGTCATTCCATTTTTTGGTGCATTTTCAACTCCTCATAATAATGAAACGATAGTTCATTAGTCAAAGCGGCGCACCTCAGACAGGTTTGGTGACGCGGCGGGAGAGTGTGACAGAGAGAATCATTTGATGCCATCTCGCACGCACACCCTCTCTAATGCAGCCCACCAAACCCGCCTGGCATCCGCCTCGCCCTCTTTATAAGTTGGAAAACGTGATTAGCCATTCATTGTTGCCTCGCTATTACAGAGGCTGAACTAACGTGTTCTGACATGTATCATCCTCAGTTTTCTTGTCTGTCTACAAAATAGTTACTATCTGTTGCCATATTTATTTATTTCATACATTGACTACAATCGTTCTACTTTTTGAAGTCTGACAACAAAGTTCTCCGATAAAGTTGTCAATCGTTTGCCGTTGTCACACACCTGCAAAAAGCACAAGTTTGCCAAAATTTATTGTTTACATCACCCTATATGCCGGGGGCATACCTAGGAAAGTAATGGTGAAAATGCCCTGAGGATCTAACCCGGCTCACATATGGCAAATTAAATTTTTAAAAAAATACAAGGGGTAATTTTTAAGCTTAAGCTTGCGTAATTGGTCAACGACTCGAAATTAGTAATGTGCATAAATTGTGTAAACAGAGAACGTAAGCAGAACATCTTTATTCGCCACCTAAGGGGAGGGGATCAAAGTTCCTGCTTCTACGGCGTGATGTCCATACGAATCTGCTGAAAAAATGTTGTGGTTATTGTTTCATTTTGCAAAGATGTTTCAAACATGTTGTTTCATTTGTTTTAGTCCATCAATAATACTATTATTAAATTATGAACAGACGTGAAAGGGAGAAGAGTTAAACTATTTTTACTAAATTTTAATTAAATTTAAAAAAAATCATAATTTAATTTTTGAATGATAGAAAGGGTCTGAAAGATTCTCAAAACTCGGATACTTCAAATACTTTCTTTCTTTCTTTCTTCTTTCTTTCTTTATTCCATCATAATATACGAAACAGGGAAATAGTGACATAAAAGGGATTGATGGATGTCCGTCGCTAATGTAGCGATATCGGTGAGGGTTTTTGGGTACAGTGGCAGTTTGGGAGCTACTGGCGAATCTTGGAAAAAGGGATAATTATATCAGGGGAGATCTTAACTAGCCCTGCACGGAAAGGGGATGGTGGGGATGCAACTAATTCGGTGGGTAAAGAGTTCCATATATCTATTACTCTAGATGCACAGGTAGATAATGTTGAATTACTACGATAAGGGAGAGATATACGGTAAGGATGGGAAAATCTGTGATCGCGGTTAAGAGGTGATACAACAAAAAGGTTTGAATAGTCGTACTCGTAATGGCCATGAATGGTACTATGAATAAATTGTAAATCTCTAATACATCGTCGATATTCAAGGGTCGGCAGATTCAAGTAAGAATTTCTTTCGATATGATTGGACGGGGGCAATTTGCAACGGAAGAAAAGCCTACGAGAAAAATTTCTCTGGACATCTTCAAGAGTATTGGTCAACAATTTGGTGGTTGGATTGAAAATGATAGGTGACGACTCTAGGAGGGGACGAATGTAAACACAATATGCCTTGACGAACAAATGAGGTGAGTTAGAATAAATGGATTTGAACATCATATTAATCATGGTTCGGGCCTTATTTGAGATAACAGAAATGTGATGGTTAAAGGTAAGATTAGGGGTCATGAAAACACCTAAGTCCTTAATAATTGAACTGGCAGATAAGGGGTGACCGTTAAGGATATATGTGGTTCTATTCTTAAGTGGACCAAAGTGCATAACAGTGCATTTAGATGGTGACAAGGTCATATTCACTTACGTTCGCAATAGACATTGCTACCCTTCGGGATGATGCTTGACTTCTCTCCATCCGCATACCAAAGACCGGTGTTGTCATCACAACTGATCTTCTTTGGTGACTTTCTTTCGGAAGACGAAATCTCGACACTGAAATTTGATTTTTTTAAAATAATGTTGTTTAAATAAATAAAATATTTAAATTAAATAGGCGGAGCGTACATCATTTGGGTGGAAGGAATAGTGCACTCTATGTTATTGCTGATTTGAAGTGATGCGCACATCTTTCCATTTGGAGCGCACACGGACTTGATAGGAGTGGCGGTTGCGCAGTCATCTGTAAAATCATAACATTACATAATTTTAACGGAGAAATTAGGAAAAATCCATTAAAAATTGAGAGTCATAGGTCAAATTCATTGATAAGATAGACTGCTCACACTGCTGAGAGCAAGCGCCCTTCTTCATCTCTATGTCGTGTCCATTCTGGTTCATCGTCCATGCATAGCCGCCTTTGGTAGAATTCGACCGCTTGCATTCGGGAGCTTTCGTGATTGTAGTGCCGTTGTTGTAGATCCATCGGTTGTCGGGACACTGAAATTACCAATATTCAATGAAATTATATTCAATAATTTCTTTATCATTTGTAGTGGTTCTAATATTATTGGAATTTGTGAAGCTTGAAGTATGACGTCACTATCATAAAAGGATAAAAAGAATCATATGAGAATCATATGTAGGTGATAGCGACGTCATTTTAGTCAGACAAACAGTTTGTCAAGCTTCATGGAGATGGCTTATATTATCTTACAGTCAGGGAGACACACGATCCAGGCGTTGTAGAGTTTATGAACTCTGGAGTAGAACATGCATTCGTATTCGTACATTTGTATTCGGGTATATCGGTGCACATTGAACAAACTGCAAAAGATCAAAGATCAAACTCTTGAACATGTTGATCAAACAAACCTGGTATACCACAGTAGACACTGAACGTATCAAGAGCGGGAATGGGTGTGGATACATTGCGAGAATCCTTATAGCTGAATTGATTCTCCTCGCATTTGAGATCAGTAGCCTGTTTCAATTGTCCGTGGTGTTGAATACTGCAATTTTTTCAAACTTATAAATACATTCTCTATTTGGCAATGATGTTGAGAAGTTATAATCGCATTATATCTGCTCTACATTTGCATTACATGTGATTCTTAGCAATGCAGCATAACGCAAATGCACAACCCATGATCCACGTGGAAATTCAAACTTGTATAGATCTCGTCAAAAAGTCTTATTCCATTGAAAGGGCACATATAACTATGAAAGTAGATATGTAGCTTCCGAATCACTCACTACGTGCTATGTCCGGCTAGGTGTGAGCAGTCAAAAGAAGGTCTTGTTGTGTCATCAAACTGAAAAGCAGTATGTGAGAGAACTATTGCAAACAACAAATAGAATCTTTCAAAGGCAGTTCAGTTCAAAAGCAGTCAGTTCTCTCAGATTGCAAAGGAATATGAAACATCACGAAAAGAAGAGACAATTGACAGAGGTTCCTTTAATAAGCGATGAAAAACTGACCGTCGTTAAATTAACATCCGAAGGTTGATGGATTATTGAGCTTTTAACATTATCAGGATCACAACCAACTGAAATAGAATTGATTTTACAAAAAGTAATTATCAAAATAATGTTACTTCGTCCATTGCACGTGTCAAGGGTTGTCTTAGTATTCTCGGTTGACTCAATTTTTTGCTCAGTATTATTGATGTATGAGAAATTCAGTGCGAACTGTTTAGTTGCATATGATATACGCAAAGAAATCTGCAAGTTACGAGTGAAAAAAATTGCCTGAAATTAAGGCTTACGTCTTCGCTTGGACCACTAATGAATTGAGCACACTGAATGGATGAATTCGTGACGATATTCGTTCCGCTGGGCACTGTAATGAAATCAATCATGCGTTTCATTGAGACAGATCAGAAGATAAGTGCCGGAGGAAATCGTCATAGTGAACTTGACAACAAGAATAAAAACATACTTGAAATGATATTTTTAGGATCAATTGAAGACATATAAGAAATAGTTTCGTTGCAAAATGAAACAATGTCATCGTCAATCGAGAGAGATAGACCACGTTTCGTATCAAGATCACTATTATCCGACGTTACTTGCATCTTCACTAGGAATTTCTTAGCCGTGTATGGTCTGCAATAGTTTCCATTAAATAATTCGATGGACTTATCAATTTAAATAAAGATAAAGTATAAAGTATGCCGTAGCCACTTACTTAATCTGGAACCATGCATTACAGCCAGTGACATTATACTTTCTGTTGAGGAGTATCAGTTCATCAGAACCACTTGGACGTATACAACGATCAGGAACGAAGCACACCTGGAATTAAATCGTATGATTAGGATATTCATGGGCGATTCCTTAACGACCAAGGACTGGACTCTATTGCTAGCTTAAAGCTCCATACCGTATCAGTCATACAGCGTTCATTGTCGAGTGAAATTCCAAACAATTGACCAATCGATAAGAGCATTAATAGCAGAAATATGAGAATACAATGCTTGATCATCTGCAAAGAAATTACTGTATAATCTTATAATATGATGCTAAGGCAAGACCATCATCTTAATCTCACACCAAGATCTTAAGATCGATCTTAAGGTCTTAAGATCATGAAATCTTAAGGTCTTAAGTCTTAAGGTTCGATCCTAAGACCTTAAGATCGAGAGATTCGAGACTAACCTTGGAGATCAGGCGAGAGCAGCCGTATGGATGATAGCTTTTCACTCAAAATGAATGAAAAATGAACAGAAGACGAATGGAATGACACGTTATATACGCACGATAATCTAATCTATTATGCATAATTGTGTGATTCGACAGCATAATCAATTGGTATATAATGCAAATGTAATTGAATTGAATTTGTTTATTGGTCAATATCTTCGAAAAATCACTTTCCCTGCAATTTTTATGAAAACATACTGAAACAAGCAATGTTTAAGATCATAACAATAGCTGATTACTTATAATTTATCTACCTTTGTTGAGTATCTACCCTATTTCTATGTATATTGAACATCTCTCTTCGCTATGCATATTGATTAGAGCATTATCATCATGTAAATATGACTACGTGTGAGATCAGACTACTCTCTAATCTACCCACTCTCTCGTCACTACCTCTCTCTTTCTCCCTCTTGGCCCTGCCCTCTTATTTCTAGAGAGATATCCTATCAGTGTAGAATGGTTCCTCTTGATCCCCGCACATGAGCTGTGCCCTTCTATATTATCTTGTATTATTTATTTATCGTACTCCACAAGGGGGGTTTCATCAAGTACACGGGGATAGAGTGCAAGAAAAATATGTAAAATATCAAAATTACTACAAGGGAGAGGGTGATGGGAGTGTATTAGTCTGTGTTACTTGTTTGCTAATAAACCTCTAAAATGACCAATCTAGCACTCACTCATAGCAAGAGACAACAACTTAATACGCAACAACCTTTAAAGATAACAAAAGAACACTAGCATGATCAATTGATGATGAGAATATAAGAGTCGACGAACATAAAATGAATCAGTAATGTCGATAACTCAATCATTTTGTTAGGTGGAAGCTCTCGCGAATAAAATTTTGTATATGTGACCTAGTTTTATTGAAAATATTCCCATTTCTGGTTCAATAGGAATTGAAATAACTTGGAAATATCTAACAAATTTGAGGATTTTTTAAACGTCAGTGTTTCTTCAGCGATCTAATGGGTAGTATTTCAGAAAATATTAGACCTGGCGTTTCGGCGTTTCTGAAGCTGAAAAATCAGTGGCTCGGATCGGACTTGAGTGCTTCATTAGTGTTCGATGCAACTCGACATAGTACGAATATGTTTGTGCGTTCCTTACTGGGTGGACGCTGACTGATCGTTTGAAAGTTTTCATTTAAGAAAAACAAAAAAAGTAAATAAATAAATACACATGCTAATTAGAGGACTATAGCAAGTATTCTTTTTTTTATTTTTCACTATCACCCGGGTCCAAAATAATGGAATGATTGATCAAGGCAAAACTTTTCTCAATCTCATTCGTCACATTATCATTATAAACCAAAAAATAGACATGTCTTTAGTTTTGGCGCGGCAGTCTCAACCAACCTACTTTCTTGGCACAACGACTACCCTCTCTAGAATATGTATTATTATCGATGAATTGATCAAGGGAATATCCGCTATAAAGTCGAGGAATAAAAAATATATGAGTAGTGAATCAAGTCAATCATTTTGTCTGGCAACGGTTTTTAACGTAACTCTAGTGAAAAAAAAATGTTGTATCTGTATACCCAATTGGTGGAAATAATTCGTTGCACGCGATAGCGGGATAGCGTAGTGGTTGTGAGCGCTGCCTATAATCAGAGGATCACGAGTTTGATCCCCCGCCCTGCAAGATCCACCCAATACCGAGGGGGTTAAGAAATGTCGGAAGTGGTGTCAAAACCACGATCTAAATCCTCCACTGTGAGCTCCAAACACAGTTTGATCATAGGCCATGGCCACTGGTCCTTCAGACCAGGATAGGCCCTCTCAGCCAATAGATTGGAGGCGCTAACACTGCGACTCAGCGGTATAGTGTAACTCCAAAAAAAAAAAAAACGCATATTACATATTTGTTTAAAGAAGGAGAGCCTCGAATTTTTTTTGACTAGACAGAATTATAAATCTCTCCTCCCTGTATCCAAAACCAATTTTCTCCCTGGAATACCGTTATCCGAGCCCAAAGTGCGTTGTTAGTCCCAAGGAATCCTCAGGGAATGCGCGCATTTTCAAATATGTACACATGTAAGATAAATATATTGAAAATTGCAAACGGGAATCAAACCGAAAAAATACTGAGATCTGTCAATTGAGATCTTAAAAAATGAAAAAAAAAAATCAATGGCACAGCTCTGATCCACCAAGGCCTGAAAGACTATAATAATTGGTAGTGACTAAAGTAGGTTTGTAGAAGAGATTAGGTCCTCCGGACTGAATTGGCATTGAATTGTAACTGGCATAGCAGTGATCGCTCTCATTACTTCGTCTGCCTTTAATATTCGTTTGTATCTTTACCTGTCACGTTAATGTGTTGTTTGAACGTCACCACCTTTTGTGGTGTGGTGTTTGAATGGTGTTGACGCGCAGTGGCGCGTCTCGGGTGTTCAGTGGCGATACTCAGTAGTGGTTAGCAGTGGCGAACACTGCTTATATTTCTCTATTCTAGCCTATTTTTAGGACCTATTTGGGTTGTCTGTTATTTTGCGTTTCTTTATTTCCTTTTTTTCTGTTTTGTCTAATCTTTTCAGTTAATCTCTTCAGGAATGAGTGAGGTTCGCTCTGATCAGCTCAACGCTCTGGCGGATCTGCTAGAGCCGATTCTCGCCAAGAAGAAACCGAAACAGGCTCCTATCCATTCGGTACCTTCTGTGGCTTCTACCTCTCACCAACGCCAGCTCGAATGCAATGTGGCCGTCTTGAACTGCCTCGAAGAGGCCAAGATTGGAAAGGAAGGAAAGCTCTCTGAAGCCATCGAGAAGCTGCTCCAACGGAACGCTCTTCTTATTCAGGGTGACAAAGACCCCTCGATTTTTGCTATGTTCGACCGTATCGCCATGGTCCAACAGATAGGAGGTGGGCAAGCTGGGTCAGAAGCGGCTCTCATTGCTGCTACCATGATGGCCTCGTCGTCTTCTTCTTCTTCCTCTTCGACGCGCAAGAGACACGTGGATCAGCCCTTTCGTGCCAGGGGGCTGGATAGAAGGCAGACCAGTCCCCGTCGTTCTCCCGCCAACGATCGCTCCTCTGATCGACTCCGTTGCTACAACTGCGGAGGTTTCGGACACATCCGTCCACACTGTCGACAAGGCAACGCGGCATTCAGGTAACCCTGATCTAGTTGGTTTCCTTAGCCTCAGAGGCAGCATTCTTTTCTGGAAAGAGATAGGAGCATCTCATTTTGTTATTAGTGTTATAGCCCAGGGCTATCATCTTCAAATCACCCAGGGTGATCGTGAATTAACTCGTTCACTCCCAGGAAGTGAGCCTTCAGCGAGATGTCTTCCTCAGGCCGAGCAGTCCTTCCTCGTCGAGCAGGTTTTTCAATGGCTTCGTACGGGAGCTGTCGAGGAGACTGAACGAGGTAGTTTAGAGAAAGTATCGCCGCTGTTTGTCGTTCATGGGAAGAAGATGAGACCCATCTTAGACCTTAGCCACCTAAACTTGAGTTTACCCAATTACAGGTTTAGAATAGAAGATCTAGGGACTATGTGGGATGCCCTCCCACTAGACGGGTTCATGTCGACTTTTGACTTCCGAACAGGCTATCATCATGTCTCGGTGGCCAAATCGGATAGGCCTCTGTTAGGCTTTAGTCTCAATATACAGGGTACTCCCCGTTTCTTTCAGTTCGCTGCTCTTCCCTTCGGTCTGTGTACTGCACCCTGGCTATTTACTAAAGTCTTTCGTGCCTTGATAAAGAGATGGAGAGACATGGGGATAGTCTGTTGTCTTTACATTGATGACGGTATAGTGCTAGCTAATACCAAAGAAGAATGCGAGAGTGCAACGAGGGTGATCAGAGCGGACTTAGCCCAGGCAGGAGTGTTCGTAGCAGAAGAGAAGAGTTTCTGGGTGCCTAGCCAAAAGGGTGAATGGTTAGGTTTTGTTATTGATCTTGAATCGGGCACAGTGTCGCTGACTCAGAGAAGGATAGATAAGGCAATTGAGAGAATAGATGATATTGTGCGTACTTCGAGACCAACTAAGAAACAGAGACAAGTGTTTCTAGGCACAATAGCTTCATTGCACTTGATTGCAGGAGAGGACGCCACCTTCGATTCCAGAGCCATCGCTTCGGTTGCAGACCATCTGGATCAAGAGAATATTCGGGGGGCGCCCGTTTCGGCAACGCCCGTTTCGGCAACGAGTTATAAATCGGTTGGGAGAAGGTCTATGGAAACAAAAGTTGTATGATTGTTATCAGTAGTGGTGTACGGTATGGTGCTACCGTAACCGTCGGGAATCGCGAACTGATTTTTTTCAGTCGACCCATGACCCGGGGTTCATGGTTGAAAATGGCCAAAGTCGAAAAATTCATGATACTCCGAGACCAAATACTAGTTGCCATAATATCAATAGTGAGCCAACTTTTATCTTTCTGGTTACAGTAACCCGAACTACCGTAATCAACCGGGATTTAAAGTGCATTTGGCCATATTATTGCAGGTTACGGTAGCTAGATTACGGTAATACGGGATACGGTATCCAGAAAGAGAAAAGTTGGCTCATTATTGATATAATGGCAACTAGTATTTGATCGCGGGCCATCATGAATTTTTCGACTTCATCCATTTTCAACCATGAACCCCGGGTCATGGGTCAACTGAAAAAAATCAGTTCGCGATTCCTGACGGTTACGGTAGCACCATACCGTACACCACTACTGATAACAATGATAAAACTTTTATTGTCATAGGTCATCTTCCAACCGATTTATAATCCGTTGCCGAAACGGGCGTTGCCGAAACGGGCGCCCCCCGAATATTCATCGTGCTGCTCTCTCCCCTGAAGAGATTGGTGAGTTGTTGTTATGGCGAGATAGACTTCGCAAGGGCATCTTCAGACCCATTGTTGAACCGAGGTTCATCGAACTATATAGATTGGAATCAGACGCGTCGGCATCAGCGCTAGGAATAGTTCTGTTTAGAGAGGGTCAGAGAATAGGAGATGGCGCGCGCAATTTGGATGACAGAGAGAAGAAGGAATCGAGCGCATTCAGGGAATTGATAGGAGTTCTCTTTGGTCTTAGATCATTTACAGAGTTAGTGAGAGGAAGTTCGGTTAAGGTTCTATCGGATAGTAAAGCTGCCGTGCAAATCCTGAAAAGAGGAAGCATGAAACCGGAGTTACATGCCATTGCTAAAGAAGTGAGAGAGGTGATAGAAAGAGCTAATATCAGGGCCAAGTTTGAATGGATTCCGAGAGAATTGAACGTGGACGCTGATGAGATGAGTAGAGTAGAGGACTATGATGACTGGGGTATTCAGACCAAGGTCTTCAAGTTACTCTGCACAAAATGGGGCACGCCCGATTTCGATATGTTTGCCGATGATAGAAATAAGAAATGTGATCGTTTCTTTTCCAGAGGCTTCTGCCCCGGTACCTCAGGCTCGGATGCCTTCTCAGCTTCAGAGACCGTCTGGAAAACTGCTTTTCTTTGGTTAGTCCCTCCGCCTTCGCTTCTACTTAAGACAATAAAGAGGGCAAGGTTGTGTCATGCTAGGGCCATTTTAGGTTTTCCTCTCTGGCCTACTAGTATAGCGATTCCTTTCATAAAGAAGGGAGATCGCTGGTTGGACTTTGTAGTTGATCATCTAGAATATGGGAAGGGTGCTCAAATACTTTCTCCTAGCTCGGACTCCTCTGGCATTTTCGGTACTTCTAAAACCCCATCAATTTTCGTCTTTCTTCTATGTCAGTTCTAATCCTTTCTCAAGCCTTTACCATCTAGTATTAGTGGCCTTAGCCACCTAGGTTCCTAAATAAAGGCTTATATCTGTCAAAAGGTGGTTGTGTTCAAACACTCGTTATGGTCAAAGTTGTAGTGAGCGTAGAGAACGAAAACGATACCATAATGTGTTGTTTGAACGTCACCACCTTTTGTGGTGTGGTGTTTGAATGGTGTTGACGCGCAGTGGCGCGTCTCGGGTGTTCAGTGGCGATACTCAGTAGTGGTTAGCAGTGGCGAACACTGCTTATATTTCTCTATTCTAGCCTATTTTTAGGACCTATTTGGGTTGTCTGTTATTTTCCTCCCGCCCACCCTGAGGGCTTCTGAATCAGGATAGATATATCAGAAGGAGAGATTCGAGGATAGAGCTAATATAGATTGACTATTGTTTTCCTTTTTGCAGGAGAGCTGGGCAACTTGATCTCTCGCCTCAGAAGTGTGTTTCTCCGTACGGGTCACGACTCGAAGGCGGCGATACTCGATGATCTCCTCTTATCTTCACTAGCCCCCACATCGCTTCGCTCCTACGCCTCGCTGGATAAGGCCAAGCGCAAACTTGCCTTAGAACTTGGTGTTGATCCCACCACTCCTGACTCTCTTGTTCTCTTTCTGTTAATAAAGATAGCTTCTGGTTGCTCCTCCTCCCTCCTGGCCCAAGCTTCGGCTTCCTTTCGGTTCTTCAGTGGAAACATCCCGCCTGACCACCAGACTCTCATCTCCAGGATGCGCTCATCTGTCTCTCGCAAGAGACCCATCTCGCATAGAGGAGCCTTCTCCAGGCAGGAAGTGGAGAAGATGGTCATTCTGGCTGATGAGGATGACGCACCAAGAGCAGTACGGAGAGCCGCTGTCTTCACGGCCCTCGCTTTCGGAGCTCTACTTAGAATATCTGAGGCAGCCGCTCTAAGATGGAAGGATGTTGAGGAAGTGTCAGATGTCCTTCGGATCACCGTCGTCAAGTCCAAGACGGACCAGCTCTCGGAAGGCAGATCGTCCTTCATCACCATCCCTCCCACTTCTATCGCCTCTTCGGTTCTGGCTAAGTACAAGAGTAGACAATGATTCAAGTGGGTGATAATAATGATAATGATACAAGAACTAAATAAATCGGTACTATGGAATGATAGATCAGTCTGGGATGGAAAAGTCGATCCTATTTTCGGGTTGTGATAGTAAACGTGCCGCTCTAGCGAAGAAACTGCTGTGCCTATATTGGATCCGGCACAACAGCCTCTTCGCTGTTTACATGGACGAGTCGAAATATAAAATAAATAGAATGTGGAGGGGACAGATGAGCACAGTCGCCATCCATTCAGGTGTTTGAATCCTTGCATGATCGAAGTAAAATTCGTGCAATTAATGGCATGATCATGCATGGAATATATTCGAATCATGCATGGATTATCCGTGATCATGCATGGATTCTGTCATTCCATGCATGATCACGGAAGATCCATGCATGATCACGAACCACGGATATTCCATGCATGATCATGCATGAAATGTCGAATCATGTATGATCATACTTGTATTCGTGATCATGCAAGGATTGCAACACCATCCATTCATCACCTTTTCGCACAGAGAAAAGAGGTTTAATACCACAGCCCATAAGACCTGTGAAATGTGTTTTAAACATTTTTTGAGCTATTTTATCACAAAAAGGGTTAAATATAACACTTCACATGCTGTGGGTTACACTTTTTTTCTCTGTGTGAGATCAAAAAAGAACCCACGGTCGATAGGAACAGGCGGCCTTGTCTCTAACTATAACAAGCATTCTATCATCCACTATCTATTCTTCACTCCAATGGAAAGACTGATCATTACTGGCCCTCTGCCATGTCTCCTTTCTCTCTGATCGTTCCTTTTCTGGACGGCGATCTGACAATCTGTCCACCACTTTTCCCGTTTTCTCAGGTTCTCCGCAACGCATTCTCTTTTCCCTATGCATATCTGCGTTCAATGAACCATCTTTATCTCAAAAACATATCGAAAGAAAGTGCGCAACTTTTTCACGAACTTTTTGAAAACTAACTCGCGAGGAAGTCTTTAAATTCCTCAAATCCCGTGCTCTCTATATGTCTCTCTCAACTTTCGAACGAAAGTTGCGCTAAAAATTTCGTCACGCTTTCCCTAGCTATTATAGAATTACAAAAGTATTTCATACACCACGCAAATGCCGAATTTAGTAAACTTCCCCACCGTTGAGAAAAAGGCACTCCAAAATTTTCGCGATTTTTCGGGAGGTTTTTCCTAACGTTTTGTAAATGCATTTAATTTTTCTTTTGCTGAAAGCCCAATGAAATGACGAGAAAACGCCATAAAATTCGATAAACTAAGCGAAAATGAAATGTCGCGCGAATAAGTGGGCGGAGTCAGAGTATTGCGCGGCAAAGAGCGAAAGTTGTATTGTTCGGACAGTTTTAATTCTATAAGCGGCGCGGAATACTAATTATGCGTTAAAAATATTGGACAACCTGCGAGTTTCCAGGAAAAAAAAGTAACTGGAAACCGGACAGTGGAAACTCGAATTTTGAATTCGCGTGCGCGTCAAAGGTGCGGGAATTCAAATTAATTTAAAAATTTAGTATTGCCGGAACTTCATACCGACCTTTTTTTAAGTTAAAAGAACGGCTCCGAACTCGAACAGCAACAAGAACAGGAACAAGAAGATCTCGAGCATTTTGACTATCCACCCTGCCGAACATTCGCAAAGATTTTCGATCGGACCCTCAATACTTTCATCATGGACATATAGGGTGATGTAAACAATAAATTGTGGCAAACTTGTGCTTTTTGCAGGTGCGTGACAAGGATTGACAACTTTATCGCACCCAATTGCAGTCAGACATCAAATTTAATACAGATTGTTGTCAATGTGTCTAATAAATATTTGTGGTTGCAATTAAGGAATGAACTGTTTACAGACAAGAAAACTGAGGATGATACAAGTCATGACCAGAGAAATGTGCTTCTTTCTAGTCAGACAACAAAAAATCTTCTTTTTGATGTCAATCGATTCTTGCCTTCTGATTGACATCAAAACGAATATTTTTTGTTGTCTGAATAGAAAGAGGCACATTTCTCTAGTCATTCCATTTTTTGGTGCATTTTCAACTCCTCATAATAATGAAACGATAGTTCATTAGTCAAAGCGGCGCACCTCAGACAGGTTTGGTGACGCGGCGGAGAGTGTGACAGAGAGAATCATTTGATGCCATCTCGCACGCACACCCTCTCTAATGCAGCCCACCAAACCCGCCTGGCATCCGCCTCGCCCTCTTTATAAGTTGGAAAACGTGATTAGCCATTCATTGTTGCCTCGCTATTACAGAGGCTGAACTAACGTGTTCTGACATGTATCATCCTCAGTTTTCTTGTCTGTCTACAAAATAGTTACTATCTGTTGCCATATTTATTTATTTCATACATTGACTACAATCGTTCTACTTTTTGAAGTCTGACAACAAAGTTCTCCGATAAAGTTGTCAATCGTTTGCCGTTGTCACACACCTGCAAAAAGCACAAGTTTGCCAAAATTTATTGTTTACATCACCCTATATGCCGGGGGCATACCTAGGAAAGTAATGGTGAAAATGCCCTGAGGATCTAACCCGGCTCACATATGGCAAATTAAATTTTTAAAAAAATACAAGGGGTAATTTTTAAGCTTAAGCTTGCGTAATTGGTCAACGACTCGAAATTAGTAATGTGCATAAATTGTGTAAACAGAGAACGTAAGCAGAACATCTTTATTCGCCACCTAAGGGGAGGGGATCAAAGTTCCTGCTTCTACGGCGTGATGTCCATACGAATCTGCTGAAAAAATGTTGTGGTTATTGTTTCATTTTGCAAAGATGTTTCAAACATGTTGTTTCATTTGTTTTAGTCCATCAATAATACTATTATTAAATTATGAACAGACGTGAAAGGGAGAAGAGTTAAACTATTTTTACTAAATTTTAATTAAATTTAAAAAAAATCATAATTTAATTTTTGAATGATAGAAAGGGTCTGAAAGATTCTCAAAACTCGGATACTTCAAATACTTTCTTTCTTTCTTTCTTCTTTCTTTCTTTATTCCATCATAATATACGAAACAGGGAAATAGTGACATAAAAGGGATTGATGGATGTCCGTCGCTAATGTAGCGATATCGGTGAGGGTTTTTGGGTACAGTGGCAGTTTGGGAGCTACTGGCGAATCTTGGAAAAAGGGATAATTATATCAGGGGAGATCTTAACTAGCCCTGCACGGAAAGGGGATGGTGGGGATGCAACTAATTCGGTGGGTAAAGAGTTCCATATATCTATTACTCTAGATGCACAGGTAGATAATGTTGAATTACTACGATAAGGGAGAGATATACGGTAAGGATGGGAAAATCTGTGATCGCGGTTAAGAGGTGATACAACAAAAAGGTTTGAATAGTCGTACTCGTAATGGCCATGAATGGTACTATGAATAAATTGTAAATCTCTAATACATCGTCGATATTCAAGGGTCGGCAGATTCAAGTAAGAATTTCTTTCGATATGATTGGACGGGGGCAATTTGCAACGGAAGAAAAGCCTACGAGAAAAATTTCTCTGGACATCTTCAAGAGTATTGGTCAACAATTTGGTGGTTGGATTGAAAATGATAGGTGACGACTCTAGGAGGGGACGAATGTAAACACAATATGCCTTGACGAACAAATGAGGTGAGTTAGAATAAATGGATTTGAACATCATATTAATCATGGTTCGGGCCTTATTTGAGATAACAGAAATGTGATGGTTAAAGGTAAGATTAGGGGTCATGAAAACACCTAAGTCCTTAATAATTGAACTGGCAGATAAGGGGTGACCGTTAAGGATATATGTGGTTCTATTCTTAAGTGGACCAAAGTGCATAACAGTGCATTTAGATGGTGACAAGGTCATATTCACTTACGTTCGCAATAGACATTGCTACCCTTCGGGATGATGCTTGACTTCTCTCCATCCGCATACCAAAGACCGGTGTTGTCATCACAACTGATCTTCTTTGGTGACTTTCTTTCGGAAGACGAAATCTCGACACTGAAATTTGATTTTTTTAAAATAATGTTGTTTAAATAAATAAAATATTTAAATTAAATAGGCGGAGCGTACATCATTTGGGTGGAAGGAATAGTGCACTCTATGTTATTGCTGATTTGAAGTGATGCGCACATCTTTCCATTTGGAGCGCACACGGACTTGATAGGAGTGGCGGTTGCGCAGTCATCTGTAAAATCATAACATTACATAATTTTAACGGAGAAATTAGGAAAAATCCATTAAAAATTGAGAGTCATAGGTCAAATTCATTGATAAGATAGACTGCTCACACTGCTGAGAGCAAGCGCCCTTCTTCATCTCTATGTCGTGTCCATTCTGGTTCATCGTCCATGCATAGCCGCCTTTGGTAGAATTCGACCGCTTGCATTCGGGAGCTTTCGTGATTGTAGTGCCGTTGTTGTAGATCCATCGGTTGTCGGGACACTGAAATTACCAATATTCAATGAAATTATATTCAATAATTTCTTTATCATTTGTAGTGGTTCTAATATTATTGGAATTTGTGAAGCTTGAAGTATGACGTCACTATCATAAAAGGATAAAAAGAATCATATGAGAATCATATGTAGGTGATAGCGACGTCATTTTAGTCAGACAAACAGTTTGTCAAGCTTCATGGAGATGGCTTATATTATCTTACAGTCAGGGAGACACACGATCCAGGCGTTGTAGAGTTTATGAACTCTGGAGTAGAACATGCATTCGTATTCGTACATTTGTATTCGGGTATATCGGTGCACATTGAACAAACTGCAAAAGATCAAAGATCAAACTCTTGAACATGTTGATCAAACAAACCTGGTATACCACAGTAGACACTGAACGTATCAAGAGCGGGAATGGGTGTGGATACATTGCGAGAATCCTTATAGCTGAATTGATTCTCCTCGCATTTGAGATCAGTAGCCTGTTTCAATTGTCCGTGGTGTTGAATACTGCAATTTTTTCAAACTTATAAATACATTCTCTATTTGGCAATGATGTTGAGAAGTTATAATCGCATTATATCTGCTCTACATTTGCATTACATGTGATTCTTAGCAATGCAGCATAACGCAAATGCACAACCCATGATCCACGTGGAAATTCAAACTTGTATAGATCTCGTCAAAAAGTCTTATTCCATTGAAAGGGCACATATAACTATGAAAGTAGATATGTAGCTTCCGAATCACTCACTACGTGCTATGTCCGGCTAGGTGTGAGCAGTCAAAAGAAGGTCTTGTTGTGTCATCAAACTGAAAAGCAGTATGTGAGAGAACTATTGCAAACAACAAATAGAATCTTTCAAAGGCAGTTCAGTTCAAAAGCAGTCAGTTCTCTCAGATTGCAAAGGAATATGAAACATCACGAAAAGAAGAGACAATTGACAGAGGTTCCTTTAATAAGCGATGAAAAACTGACCGTCGTTAAATTAACATCCGAAGGTTGATGGATTATTGAGCTTTTAACATTATCAGGATCACAACCAACTGAAATAGAATTGATTTTACAAAAAGTAATTATCAAAATAATGTTACTTCGTCCATTGCACGTGTCAAGGGTTGTCTTAGTATTCTCGGTTGACTCAATTTTTTGCTCAGTATTATTGATGTATGAGAAATTCAGTGCGAACTGTTTAGTTGCATATGATATACGCAAAGAAATCTGCAAGTTACGAGTGAAAAAAATTGCCTGAAATTAAGGCTTACGTCTTCGCTTGGACCACTAATGAATTGAGCACACTGAATGGATGAATTCGTGACGATATTCGTTCCGCTGGGCACTGTAATGAAATCAATCATGCGTTTCATTGAGACAGATCAGAAAGATAAGTGCCGGAGGAAATCGTCATAGTGAACTTGACAACAAGAATAAAAACATACTTGAAATGATATTTTTAGGATCAATTGAAGACATATAAGAAATAGTTTCGTTGCAAAATGAAACAATGTCATCGTCAATCGAGAGAGATAGACCACGTTTCGTATCAAGATCACTATTATCCGACGTTACTTGCATCTTCACTAGGAATTTCTTAGCCGTGTATGGTCTGCAATAGTTTCCATTAAATAATTCGATGGACTTATCAATTTAAATAAAGATAAAGTATAAAGTATGCCGTAGCCACTTACTTAATCTGGAACCATGCATTACAGCCAGTGACATTATACTTTCTGTTGAGGAGTATCAGTTCATCAGAACCACTTGGACGTATACAACGATCAGGAACGAAGCACACCTGGAATTAAATCGTATGATTAGGATATTCATGGGCGATTCCTTAACGACCAAGGACTGGACTCTATTGCTAGCTTAAAGCTCCATACCGTATCAGTCATACAGCGTTCATTGTCGAGTGAAATTCCAAACAATTGACCAATCGATAAGAGCATTAATAGCAGAAATATGAGAATACAATGCTTGATCATCTGCAAAGAAATTACTGTATAATCTTATAATATGATGCTAAGGCAAGACCATCATCTTAATCTCACACCAAGATCTTAAGATCGATCTTAAGGTCTTAAGATCATGAAATCTTAAGGTCTTAAGTCTTAAGGTTCGATCCTAAGACCTTAAGATCGAGAGATTCGAGACTAACCTTGGAGATCAGGCGAGAGCAGCCGTATGGATGATAGCTTTTCACTCAAAATGAATGAAAAATGAACAGAAGACGAATGGAATGACACGTTATATACGCACGATAATCTAATCTATTATGCATAATTGTGTGATTCGACAGCATAATCAATTGGTATATAATGCAAATGTAATTGAATTGAATTTGTTTATTGGTCAATATCTTCGAAAAATCACTTTCCCTGCAATTTTTATGAAAACATACTGAAACAAGCAATGTTTAAGATCATAACAATAGCTGATTACTTATAATTTATCTACCTTTGTTGAGTATCTACCCTATTTCTATGTATATTGAACATCTCTCTTCGCTATGCATATTGATTAGAGCATTATCATCATGTAAATATGACTACGTGTGAGATCAGACTACTCTCTAATCTACCCACTCTCTCGTCACTACCTCTCTCTTTCTCCCTCTTGGCCCTGCCCTCTTATTTCTAGAGAGATATCCTATCAGTGTAGAATGGTTCCTCTTGATCCCCGCACATGAGCTGTGCCCTTCTATATTATCTTGTATTATTTATTTATCGTACTCCACAAGGGGGGTTTCATCAAGTACACGGGGATAGAGTGCAAGAAAAATATGTAAAATATCAAAATTACTACAAGGGAGAGGGTGATGGGAGTGTATTAGTCTGTGTTACTTGTTTGCTAATAAACCTCTAAAATGACCAATCTAGCACTCACTCATAGCAAGAGACAACAACTTAATACGCAACAACCTTTAAAGATAACAAAAGAACACTAGCATGATCAATTGATGATGAGAATATAAGAGTCGACGAACATAAAATGAATCAGTAATGTCGATAACTCAATCATTTTGTTAGGTGGAAGCTCTCGCGAATAAAATTTTGTATATGTGACCTAGTTTTATTGAAAATATTCCCATTTCTGGTTCAATAGGAATTGAAATAACTTGGAAATATCTAACAAATTTGAGGATTTTTTAAACGTCAGTGTTTCTTCAGCGATCTAATGGGTAGTATTTCAGAAAATATTAGACCTGGCGTTTCGGCGTTTCTGAAGCTGAAAAATCAGTGGCTCGGATCGGACTTGAGTGCTTCATTAGTGTTCGATGCAACTCGACATAGTACGAATATGTTTGTGCGTTCCTTACTGGGTGGACGCTGACTGATCGTTTGAAAGTTTTCATTTAAGAAAAACAAAAAAAGTAAATAAATAAATACACATGCTAATTAGAGGACTATAGCAAGTATTCTTTTTTTTATTTTTCACTATCACCCGGGTCCAAAATAATGGAATGATTGATCAAGGCAAAACTTTTCTCAATCTCATTCGTCACATTATCATTATAAACCAAAAAATAGACATGTCTTTAGTTTTGGCGCGGCAGTCTCAACCAACCTACTTTCTTGGCACAACGACTACCCTCTCTAGAATATGTATTATTATCGATGAATTGATCAAGGGAATATCCGCTATAAAGTCGAGGAATAAAAAATATATGAGTAGTGAATCAAGTCAATCATTTTGTCTGGCAACGGTTTTTAACGTAACTCTAGTGAAAAAAAAATGTTGTATCTGTATACCCAATTGGTGGAAATAATTCGTTGCACGCGATAGCGGGATAGCGTAGTGGTTGTGAGCGCTGCCTATAATCAGAGGATCACGAGTTTGATCCCCCGCCCTGCAAGATCCACCCAATACCGAGGGGGTTAAGAAATGTCGGAAGTGGTGTCAAAACCACGATCTAAATCCTCCACTGTGAGCTCCAAACACAGTTTGATCATAGGCCATGGCCACTGGTCCTTCAGACCAGGATAGGCCCTCTCAGCCAATAGATTGGAGGCGCTAACACTGCGACTCAGCGGTATAGTGTAACTCCAAAAAAAAAAAAAACGCATATTACATATTTGTTTAAAGAAGGAGAGCCTCGAATTTTTTTTGACTAGACAGAATTATAAATCTCTCCTCCCTGTATCCAAAACCAATTTTCTCCCTGGAATACCGTTATCCGAGCCCAAAGTGCGTTGTTAGTCCCAAGGAATCCTCAGGGAATGCGCGCATTTTCAAATATGTACACATGTAAGATAAATATATTGAAAATTGCAAACGGGAATCAAACCGAAAAAATACTGAGATCTGTCAATTGAGATCTTAAAAAATGAAAAAAAAAATCAATGGCACAGCTCTGATCCACCAAGGCCTGAAAGACTATAATAATTGGTAGTGACTAAAGTAGGTTTGTAGAAGAGATTAGGTCCTCCGGACTGAATTGGCATTGAATTGTAACTGGCATAGCAGTGATCGCTCTCATTACTTCGTCTGCCTTTAATATTCGTTTGTATCTTTACCTGTCACGTTAATGTGTTGTTTGAACGTCACCACCTTTTGTGGTGTGGTGTTTGAATGGTGTTGACGCGCAGTGGCGCGTCTCGGGTGTTCAGTGGCGATACTCAGTAGTGGTTAGCAGTGGCGAACACTGCTTATATTTCTCTATTCTAGCCTATTTTTAGGACCTATTTGGGTTGTCTGTTATTTTGCGTTTCTTTATTTCCTTTTTTTCTGTTTTGTCTAATCTTTTCAGTTAATCTCTTCAGGAATGAGTGAGGTTCGCTCTGATCAGCTCAACGCTCTGGCGGATCTGCTAGAGCCGATTCTCGCCAAGAAGAAACCGAAACAGGCTCCTATCCATTCGGTACCTTCTGTGGCTTCTACCTCTCACCAACGCCAGCTCGAATGCAATGTGGCCGTCTTGAACTGCCTCGAAGAGGCCAAGATTGGAAAGGAAGGAAAGCTCTCTGAAGCCATCGAGAAGCTGCTCCAACGGAACGCTCTTCTTATTCAGGGTGACAAAGACCCCTCGATTTTTGCTATGTTCGACCGTATCGCCATGGTCCAACAGATAGGAGGTGGGCAAGCTGGGTCAGAAGCGGCTCTCATTGCTGCTACCATGATGGCCTCGTCGTCTTCTTCTTCTTCCTCTTCGACGCGCAAGAGACACGTGGATCAGCCCTTTCGTGCCAGGGGGCTGGATAGAAGGCAGACCAGTCCCCGTCGTTCTCCCGCCAACGATCGCTCCTCTGATCGACTCCGTTGCTACAACTGCGGAGGTTTCGGACACATCCGTCCACACTGTCGACAAGGCAACGCGGCATTCAGGTAACCCTGATCTAGTTGGTTTCCTTAGCCTCAGAGGCAGCATTCTTTTCTGGAAAGAGATAGGAGCATCTCATTTTGTTATTAGTGTTATAGCCCAGGGCTATCATCTTCAAATCACCCAGGGTGATCGTGAATTAACTCGTTCACTCCCAGGAAGTGAGCCTTCAGCGAGATGTCTTCCTCAGGCCGAGCAGTCCTTCCTCGTCGAGCAGGTTTTTCAATGGCTTCGTACGGGAGCTGTCGAGGAGACTGAACGAGGTAGTTTAGAGAAAGTATCGCCGCTGTTTGTCGTTCATGGGAAGAAGATGAGACCCATCTTAGACCTTAGCCACCTAAACTTGAGTTTACCCAATTACAGGTTTAGAATAGAAGATCTAGGGACTATGTGGGATGCCCTCCCACTAGACGGGTTCATGTCGACTTTTGACTTCCGAACAGGCTATCATCATGTCTCGGTGGCCAAATCGGATAGGCCTCTGTTAGGCTTTAGTCTCAATATACAGGGTACTCCCCGTTTCTTTCAGTTCGCTGCTCTTCCCTTCGGTCTGTGTACTGCACCCTGGCTATTTACTAAAGTCTTTCGTGCCTTGATAAAGAGATGGAGAGACATGGGGATAGTCTGTTGTCTTTACATTGATGACGGTATAGTGCTAGCTAATACCAAAGAAGAATGCGAGAGTGCAACGAGGGTGATCAGAGCGGACTTAGCCCAGGCAGGAGTGTTCGTAGCAGAAGAGAAGAGTTTCTGGGTGCCTAGCCAAAAGGGTGAATGGTTAGGTTTTGTTATTGATCTTGAATCGGGCACAGTGTCGCTGACTCAGAGAAGGATAGATAAGGCAATTGAGAGAATAGATGATATTGTGCGTACTTCGAGACCAACTAAGAAACAGAGACAAGTGTTTCTAGGCACAATAGCTTCATTGCACTTGATTGCAGGAGAGGACGCCACCTTCGATTCCAGAGCCATCGCTTCGGTTGCAGACCATCTGGATCAAGAGAATATTCGGGGGGCGCCCGTTTCGGCAACGCCCGTTTCGGCAACGAGTTATAAATCGGTTGGGAGAAGGTCTATGGAAACAAAAGTTGTATGATTGTTATCAGTAGTGGTGTACGGTATGGTGCTACCGTAACCGTCGGGAATCGCGAACTGATTTTTTTCAGTCGACCCATGACCCGGGGTTCATGGTTGAAAATGGCCAAAGTCGAAAAATTCATGATACTCCGAGACCAAATACTAGTTGCCATAATATCAATAGTGAGCCAACTTTTATCTTTCTGGTTACAGTAACCCGAACTACCGTAATCAAACCGGGATTTAAAGTGCATTTGGCCATATTATTGCAGGTTACGGTAGCTAGATTACGGTAATACGGGATACGGTATCCAGAAAGAGAAAAGTTGGCTCATTATTGATATAATGGCAACTAGTATTTGATCGCGGGCCATCATGAATTTTTCGACTTCATCCATTTTCAACCATGAACCCCGGGTCATGGGTCAACTGAAAAAAATCAGTTCGCGATTCCTGACGGTTACGGTAGCACCATACCGTACACCACTACTGATAACAATGATAAAACTTTTATTGTCATAGGTCATCTTCCAACCGATTTATAATCCGTTGCCGAAACGGGCGTTGCCGAAACGGGCGCCCCCCGAATATTCATCGTGCTGCTCTCTCCCCTGAAGAGATTGGTGAGTTGTTGTTATGGCGAGATAGACTTCGCAAGGGCATCTTCAGACCCATTGTTGAACCGAGGTTCATCGAACTATATAGATTGGAATCAGACGCGTCGGCATCAGCGCTAGGAATAGTTCTGTTTAGAGAGGGTCAGAGAATAGGAGATGGCGCGCGCAATTTGGATGACAGAGAGAAGAAGGAATCGAGCGCATTCAGGGAATTGATAGGAGTTCTCTTTGGTCTTAGATCATTTACAGAGTTAGTGAGAGGAAGTTCGGTTAAGGTTCTATCGGATAGTCAAGCTGCCGTGCAAATCCTGAAAAGAGGAAGCATGAAACCGGAGTTACATGCCATTGCTAAAGAAGTGAGAGAGGTGATAGAAAGAGCTAATATCAGGGCCAAGTTTGAATGGATTCCGAGAGAATTGAACGTGGACGCTGATGAGATGAGTAGAGTAGAGGACTATGATGACTGGGGTATTCAGACCAAGGTCTTCAAGTTACTCTGCACAAAATGGGGCACGCCCGATTTCGATATGTTTGCCGATGATAGAAATAAGAAATGTGATCGTTTCTTTTCCAGAGGCTTCTGCCCCGGTACCTCAGGCTCGGATGCCTTCTCAGCTTCAGAGACCGTCTGGAAAACTGCTTTTCTTTGGTTAGTCCCTCCGCCTTCGCTTCTACTTAAGACAATAAAGAGGGCAAGGTTGTGTCATGCTAGGGCCATTTTAGGTTTTCCTCTCTGGCCTACTAGTATAGCGATTCCTTTCATAAAGAAGGGAGATCGCTGGTTGGACTTTGTAGTTGATCATCTAGAATATGGGAAGGGTGCTCAAATACTTTCTCCTAGCTCGGACTCCTCTGGCATTTTCGGTACTTCTAAAACCCCATCAATTTTCGTCTTTCTTCTATGTCAGTTCTAATCCTTTCTCAAGCCTTTACCATCTAGTATTAGTGGCCTTAGCCACCTAGGTTCCTAAATAAAGGCTTATATCTGTCAAAAGGTGGTTGTGTTCAAACACTCGTTATGGTCAAAGTTGTAGTGAGCGTAGAGAACGAAAACGATACCATAATGTGTTGTTTGAACGTCACCACCTTTTGTGGTGTGGTGTTTGAATGGTGTTGACGCGCAGTGGCGCGTCTCGGGTGTTCAGTGGCGATACTCAGTAGTGGTTAGCAGTGGCGAACACTGCTTATATTTCTCTATTCTAGCCTATTTTTAGGACCTATTTGGGTTGTCTGTTATTTTCCTCCCGCCCACCCTGAGGGCTTCTGAATCAGGATAGATATATCAGAAGGAGAGATTCGAGGATAGAGCTAATATAGATTGACTATTGTTTTCCTTTTTGCAGGAGAGCTGGGCAACTTGATCTCTCGCCTCAGAAGTGTGTTTCTCCGTACGGGTCACGACTCGAAGGCGGCGATACTCGATGATCTCCTCTTATCTTCACTAGCCCCCACATCGCTTCGCTCCTACGCCTCGCTGGATAAGGCCAAGCGCAAACTTGCCTTAGAACTTGGTGTTGATCCCACCACTCCTGACTCTCTTGTTCTCTTTCTGTTAATAAAGATAGCTTCTGGTTGCTCCTCCTCCCTCCTGGCCCAAGCTTCGGCTTCCTTTCGGTTCTTCAGTGGAAACATCCCGCCTGACCACCAGACTCTCATCTCCAGGATGCGCTCATCTGTCTCTCGCAAGAGACCCATCTCGCATAGAGGAGCCTTCTCCAGGCAGGAAGTGGAGAAGATGGTCATTCTGGCTGATGAGGATGACGCACCAAGAGCAGTACGGAGAGCCGCTGTCTTCACGGCCCTCGCTTTCGGAGCTCTACTTAGAATATCTGAGGCAGCCGCTCTAAGATGGAAGGATGTTGAGGAAGTGTCAGATGTCCTTCGGATCACCGTCGTCAAGTCCAAGACGGACCAGCTCTCGGAAGGCAGATCGTCCTTCATCACCATCCCTCCCACTTCTATCGCCTCTTCGGTTCTGGCTAAGTACAAGAGTAGACAATGATTCAAGTGGGTGATAATAATGATAATGATACAAGAACTAAATAAATCGGTACTATGGAATGATAGATCAGTCTGGGATGGAAAGTCGATCCTATTTTCGGGTTGTGATAGTAAACGTGCCGCTCTAGCGAAGAAACTGCTGTGCCTATATTGGATCCGGCACAACAGCCTCTTCGCTGTTTACATGGACGAGTCGAAATATAAAATAAATAGAATGTGGAGGGGACAGATGAGCACAGTCGCCATCCATTCAGGTGTTTGAATCCTTGCATGATCGAAGTAAAATTCGTGCAATTAATGGCATGATCATGCATGGAATATATTCGAATCATGCATGGATTATCCGTGATCATGCATGGATTCTGTCATTCCATGCATGATCACGGAAGATCCATGCATGATCACGAACCACGGATATTCCATGCATGATCATGCATGAAATGTCGAATCATGTATGATCATACTTGTATTCGTGATCATGCAAGGATTGCAACACCATCCATTCATCACCTTTTCGCACAGAGAAAAGAGGTTTAATACCACAGCCCATAAGACCTGTGAAATGTGTTTTAAACATTTTTTGAGCTATTTTATCACAAAAAGGGTTAAATATAACACTTCACATGCTGTGGGTTACACTTTTTTTCTCTGTGTGAGATCAAAAAAGAACCCACGGTCGATAGGAACAGGCGGCCTTGTCTCTAACTATAACAAGCATTCTATCATCCACTATCTATTCTTCACTCCAATGGAAAGACTGATCATTACTGGCCCTCTGCCATGTCTCCTTTCTCTCTGATCGTTCCTTTTCTGGACGGCGATCTGACAATCTGTCCACCACTTTTCCCGTTTTCTCAGGTTCTCCGCAACGCATTCTCTTTTCCCTATGCATATCTGCGTTCAATGAACCATCTTTATCTCAAAAACATATCGAAAGAAAGTGCGCAACTTTTTCACGAACTTTTTGAAAACTAACTCGCGAGGAAGTCTTTAAATTCCTCAAATCCCGTGCTCTCTATATGTCTCTCTCAACTTTCGAACGAAAGTTGCGCTAAAAATTTCGTCACGCTTTCCCTAGCTATTATAGAATTACAAAAGTATTTCATACACCACGCAAATGCCGAATTTAGTAAACTTCCCCACCGTTGAGAAAAAGGCACTCCAAAATTTTCGCGATTTTTCGGGAGGTTTTTCCTAACGTTTTGTAAATGCATTTAATTTTTCTTTTGCTGAAAGCCCAATGAAATGACGAGAAAACGCCATAAAATTCGATAAACTAAGCGAAAATGAAATGTCGCGCGAATAAGTGGGCGGAGTCAGAGTATTGCGCGGCAAAGAGCGAAAGTTGTATTGTTCGGACAGTTTTAATTCTATAAGCGGCGCGGAATACTAATTATGCGTTAAAAATATTGGACAACCTGCGAGTTTCCAGGAAAAAAAAGTAACTGGAAACCGGACAGTGGAAACTCGAATTTTGAATTCGCGTGCGCGTCAAAGGTGCGGGAATTCAAATTAATTTAAAAATTTAGTATTGCCGGAACTTCATACCGACCTTTTTTTAAGTTAAAAGAACGGCTCCGAACTCGAACAGCAACAAGAACAGGAACAAGAAGATCTCGAGCATTTTGACTATCCACCCTGCCGAACATTCGCAAAGATTTTCGATCGGACCCTCAATACTTTCATCATGGACATATAGGGTGATGTAAACAATAAATTGTGGCAAACTTGTGCTTTTTGCAGGTGCGTGACAAGGATTGACAACTTTATCGCACCCAATTGCAGTCAGACATCAAATTTAATACAGATTGTTGTCAATGTGTCTAATAAATATTTGTGGTTGCAATTAAGGAATGAACTGTTTACAGACAAGAAAACTGAGGATGATACAAGTCATGACCAGAGAAATGTGCTTCTTTCTAGTCAGACAACAAAAAATCTTCTTTTTGATGTCAATCGATTCTTGCCTTCTGATTGACATCAAAACGAATATTTTTTGTTGTCTGAATAGAAAGAGGCACATTTCTCTAGTCATTCCATTTTTTGGTGCATTTTCAACTCCTCATAATAATGAAACGATAGTTCATTAGTCAAAGCGGCGCACCTCAGACAGGTTTGGTGACGCGGCGGAGAGTGTGACAGAGAGAATCATTTGATGCCATCTCGCACGCACACCCTCTCTAATGCAGCCCACCAAACCCGCCTGGCATCCGCCTCGCCCTCTTTATAAGTTGGAAAACGTGATTAGCCATTCATTGTTGCCTCGCTATTACAGAGGCTGAACTAACGTGTTCTGACATGTATCATCCTCAGTTTTCTTGTCTGTCTACAAAATAGTTACTATCTGTTGCCATATTTATTTATTTCATACATTGACTACAATCGTTCTACTTTTTGAAGTCTGACAACAAAGTTCTCCGATAAAGTTGTCAATCGTTTGCCGTTGTCACACACCTGCAAAAAGCACAAGTTTGCCAAAATTTATTGTTTACATCACCCTATATGCCGGGGGCATACCTAGGAAAGTAATGGTGAAAATGCCCTGAGGATCTAACCCGGCTCACATATGGCAAATTAAATTTTTAAAAAAATACAAGGGGTAATTTTTAAGCTTAAGCTTGCGTAATTGGTCAACGACTCGAAATTAGTAATGTGCATAAATTGTGTAAACAGAGAACGTAAGCAGAACATCTTTATTCGCCACCTAAGGGGAGGGGATCAAAGTTCCTGCTTCTACGGCGTGATGTCCATACGAATCTGCTGAAAAAATGTTGTGGTTATTGTTTCATTTTGCAAAGATGTTTCAAACATGTTGTTTCATTTGTTTTAGTCCATCAATAATACTATTATTAAATTATGAACAGACGTGAAAGGGAGAAGAGTTAAACTATTTTTACTAAATTTTAATTAAATTTAAAAAAAATCATAATTTAATTTTTGAATGATAGAAAGGGTCTGAAAGATTCTCAAAACTCGGATACTTCAAATACTTTCTTTCTTTCTTTCTTCTTTCTTTCTTTATTCCATCATAATATACGAAACAGGGAAATAGTGACATAAAAGGGATTGATGGATGTCCGTCGCTAATGTAGCGATATCGGTGAGGGTTTTTGGGTACAGTGGCAGTTTGGGAGCTACTGGCGAATCTTGGAAAAAGGGATAATTATATCAGGGGAGATCTTAACTAGCCCTGCACGGAAAGGGGATGGTGGGGATGCAACTAATTCGGTGGGTAAAGAGTTCCATATATCTATTACTCTAGATGCACAGGTAGATAATGTTGAATTACTACGATAAGGGAGAGATATACGGTAAGGATGGGAAAATCTGTGATCGCGGTTAAGAGGTGATACAACAAAAAGGTTTGAATAGTCGTACTCGTAATGGCCATGAATGGTACTATGAATAAATTGTAAATCTCTAATACATCGTCGATATTCAAGGGTCGGCAGATTCAAGTAAGAATTTCTTTCGATATGATTGGACGGGGGCAATTTGCAACGGAAGAAAAGCCTACGAGAAAAATTTCTCTGGACATCTTCAAGAGTATTGGTCAACAATTTGGTGGTTGGATTGAAAATGATAGGTGACGACTCTAGGAGGGGACGAATGTAAACACAATATGCCTTGACGAACAAATGAGGTGAGTTAGAATAAATGGATTTGAACATCATATTAATCATGGTTCGGGCCTTATTTGAGATAACAGAAATGTGATGGTTAAAGGTAAGATTAGGGGTCATGAAAACACCTAAGTCCTTAATAATTGAACTGGCAGATAAGGGGTGACCGTTAAGGATATATGTGGTTCTATTCTTAAGTGGACCAAAGTGCATAACAGTGCATTTAGATGGTGACAAGGTCATATTCACTTACGTTCGCAATAGACATTGCTACCCTTCGGGATGATGCTTGACTTCTCTCCATCCGCATACCAAAGACCGGTGTTGTCATCACAACTGATCTTCTTTGGTGACTTTCTTTCGGAAGACGAAATCTCGACACTGAAATTTGATTTTTTTAAAATAATGTTGTTTAAATAAATAAAATATTTAAATTAAATAGGCGGAGCGTACATCATTTGGGTGGAAGGAATAGTGCACTCTATGTTATTGCTGATTTGAAGTGATGCGCACATCTTTCCATTTGGAGCGCACACGGACTTGATAGGAGTGGCGGTTGCGCAGTCATCTGTAAAATCATAACATTACATAATTTTAACGGAGAAATTAGGAAAAATCCATTAAAAATTGAGAGTCATAGGTCAAATTCATTGATAAGATAGACTGCTCACACTGCTGAGAGCAAGCGCCCTTCTTCATCTCTATGTCGTGTCCATTCTGGTTCATCGTCCATGCATAGCCGCCTTTGGTAGAATTCGACCGCTTGCATTCGGGAGCTTTCGTGATTGTAGTGCCGTTGTTGTAGATCCATCGGTTGTCGGGACACTGAAATTACCAATATTCAATGAAATTATATTCAATAATTTCTTTATCATTTGTAGTGGTTCTAATATTATTGGAATTTGTGAAGCTTGAAGTATGACGTCACTATCATAAAAGGATAAAAAGAATCATATGAGAATCATATGTAGGTGATAGCGACGTCATTTTAGTCAGACAAACAGTTTGTCAAGCTTCATGGAGATGGCTTATATTATCTTACAGTCAGGGAGACACACGATCCAGGCGTTGTAGAGTTTATGAACTCTGGAGTAGAACATGCATTCGTATTCGTACATTTGTATTCGGGTATATCGGTGCACATTGAACAAACTGCAAAAGATCAAAGATCAAACTCTTGAACATGTTGATCAAACAAACCTGGTATACCACAGTAGACACTGAACGTATCAAGAGCGGGAATGGGTGTGGATACATTGCGAGAATCCTTATAGCTGAATTGATTCTCCTCGCATTTGAGATCAGTAGCCTGTTTCAATTGTCCGTGGTGTTGAATACTGCAATTTTTTCAAACTTATAAATACATTCTCTATTTGGCAATGATGTTGAGAAGTTATAATCGCATTATATCTGCTCTACATTTGCATTACATGTGATTCTTAGCAATGCAGCATAACGCAAATGCACAACCCATGATCCACGTGGAAATTCAAACTTGTATAGATCTCGTCAAAAAGTCTTATTCCATTGAAAGGGCACATATAACTATGAAAGTAGATATGTAGCTTCCGAATCACTCACTACGTGCTATGTCCGGCTAGGTGTGAGCAGTCAAAAGAAGGTCTTGTTGTGTCATCAAACTGAAAAGCAGTATGTGAGAGAACTATTGCAAACAACAAATAGAATCTTTCAAAGGCAGTTCAGTTCAAAAGCAGTCAGTTCTCTCAGATTGCAAAGGAATATGAAACATCACGAAAAGAAGAGACAATTGACAGAGGTTCCTTTAATAAGCGATGAAAAACTGACCGTCGTTAAATTAACATCCGAAGGTTGATGGATTATTGAGCTTTTAACATTATCAGGATCACAACCAACTGAAATAGAATTGATTTTACAAAAAGTAATTATCAAAATAATGTTACTTCGTCCATTGCACGTGTCAAGGGTTGTCTTAGTATTCTCGGTTGACTCAATTTTTTGCTCAGTATTATTGATGTATGAGAAATTCAGTGCGAACTGTTTAGTTGCATATGATATACGCAAAGAAATCTGCAAGTTACGAGTGAAAAAAATTGCCTGAAATTAAGGCTTACGTCTTCGCTTGGACCACTAATGAATTGAGCACACTGAATGGATGAATTCGTGACGATATTCGTTCCGCTGGGCACTGTAATGAAATCAATCATGCGTTTCATTGAGACAGATCAGAAAGATAAGTGCCGGAGGAAATCGTCATAGTGAACTTGACAACAAGAATAAAAACATACTTGAAATGATATTTTTAGGATCAATTGAAGACATATAAGAAATAGTTTCGTTGCAAAATGAAACAATGTCATCGTCAATCGAGAGAGATAGACCACGTTTCGTATCAAGATCACTATTATCCGACGTTACTTGCATCTTCACTAGGAATTTCTTAGCCGTGTATGGTCTGCAATAGTTTCCATTAAATAATTCGATGGACTTATCAATTTAAATAAAGATAAAGTATAAAGTATGCCGTAGCCACTTACTTAATCTGGAACCATGCATTACAGCCAGTGACATTATACTTTCTGTTGAGGAGTATCAGTTCATCAGAACCACTTGGACGTATACAACGATCAGGAACGAAGCACACCTGGAATTAAATCGTATGATTAGGATATTCATGGGCGATTCCTTAACGACCAAGGACTGGACTCTATTGCTAGCTTAAAGCTCCATACCGTATCAGTCATACAGCGTTCATTGTCGAGTGAAATTCCAAACAATTGACCAATCGATAAGAGCATTAATAGCAGAAATATGAGAATACAATGCTTGATCATCTGCAAAGAAATTACTGTATAATCTTATAATATGATGCTAAGGCAAGACCATCATCTTAATCTCACACCAAGATCTTAAGATCGATCTTAAGGTCTTAAGATCATGAAATCTTAAGGTCTTAAGTCTTAAGGTTCGATCCTAAGACCTTAAGATCGAGAGATTCGAGACTAACCTTGGAGATCAGGCGAGAGCAGCCGTATGGATGATAGCTTTTCACTCAAAATGAATGAAAAATGAACAGAAGACGAATGGAATGACACGTTATATACGCACGATAATCTAATCTATTATGCATAATTGTGTGATTCGACAGCATAATCAATTGGTATATAATGCAAATGTAATTGAATTGAATTTGTTTATTGGTCAATATCTTCGAAAAATCACTTTCCCTGCAATTTTTATGAAAACATACTGAAACAAGCAATGTTTAAGATCATAACAATAGCTGATTACTTATAATTTATCTACCTTTGTTGAGTATCTACCCTATTTCTATGTATATTGAACATCTCTCTTCGCTATGCATATTGATTAGAGCATTATCATCATGTAAATATGACTACGTGTGAGATCAGACTACTCTCTAATCTACCCACTCTCTCGTCACTACCTCTCTCTTTCTCCCTCTTGGCCCTGCCCTCTTATTTCTAGAGAGATATCCTATCAGTGTAGAATGGTTCCTCTTGATCCCCGCACATGAGCTGTGCCCTTCTATATTATCTTGTATTATTTATTTATCGTACTCCACAAGGGGGGTTTCATCAAGTACACGGGGATAGAGTGCAAGAAAAATATGTAAAATATCAAAATTACTACAAGGGAGAGGGTGATGGGAGTGTATTAGTCTGTGTTACTTGTTTGCTAATAAACCTCTAAAATGACCAATCTAGCACTCACTCATAGCAAGAGACAACAACTTAATACGCAACAACCTTTAAAGATAACAAAAGAACACTAGCATGATCAATTGATGATGAGAATATAAGAGTCGACGAACATAAAATGAATCAGTAATGTCGATAACTCAATCATTTTGTTAGGTGGAAGCTCTCGCGAATAAAATTTTGTATATGTGACCTAGTTTTATTGAAAATATTCCCATTTCTGGTTCAATAGGAATTGAAATAACTTGGAAATATCTAACAAATTTGAGGATTTTTTAAACGTCAGTGTTTCTTCAGCGATCTAATGGGTAGTATTTCAGAAAATATTAGACCTGGCGTTTCGGCGTTTCTGAAGCTGAAAAATCAGTGGCTCGGATCGGACTTGAGTGCTTCATTAGTGTTCGATGCAACTCGACATAGTACGAATATGTTTGTGCGTTCCTTACTGGGTGGACGCTGACTGATCGTTTGAAAGTTTTCATTTAAGAAAAACAAAAAAAGTAAATAAATAAATACACATGCTAATTAGAGGACTATAGCAAGTATTCTTTTTTTTATTTTTCACTATCACCCGGGTCCAAAATAATGGAATGATTGATCAAGGCAAAACTTTTCTCAATCTCATTCGTCACATTATCATTATAAACCAAAAAATAGACATGTCTTTAGTTTTGGCGCGGCAGTCTCAACCAACCTACTTTCTTGGCACAACGACTACCCTCTCTAGAATATGTATTATTATCGATGAATTGATCAAGGGAATATCCGCTATAAAGTCGAGGAATAAAAAATATATGAGTAGTGAATCAAGTCAATCATTTTGTCTGGCAACGGTTTTTAACGTAACTCTAGTGAAAAAAAAATGTTGTATCTGTATACCCAATTGGTGGAAATAATTCGTTGCACGCGATAGCGGGATAGCGTAGTGGTTGTGAGCGCTGCCTATAATCAGAGGATCACGAGTTTGATCCCCCGCCCTGCAAGATCCACCCAATACCGAGGGGGTTAAGAAATGTCGGAAGTGGTGTCAAAACCACGATCTAAATCCTCCACTGTGAGCTCCAAACACAGTTTGATCATAGGCCATGGCCACTGGTCCTTCAGACCAGGATAGGCCCTCTCAGCCAATAGATTGGAGGCGCTAACACTGCGACTCAGCGGTATAGTGTAACTCCAAAAAAAAAAAAAACGCATATTACATATTTGTTTAAAGAAGGAGAGCCTCGAATTTTTTTTGACTAGACAGAATTATAAATCTCTCCTCCCTGTATCCAAAACCAATTTTCTCCCTGGAATACCGTTATCCGAGCCCAAAGTGCGTTGTTAGTCCCAAGGAATCCTCAGGGAATGCGCGCATTTTCAAATATGTACACATGTAAGATAAATATATTGAAAATTGCAAACGGGAATCAAACCGAAAAAATACTGAGATCTGTCAATTGAGATCTTAAAAAATGAAAAAAAAAATCAATGGCACAGCTCTGATCCACCAAGGCCTGAAAGACTATAATAATTGGTAGTGACTAAAGTAGGTTTGTAGAAGAGATTAGGTCCTCCGGACTGAATTGGCATTGAATTGTAACTGGCATAGCAGTGATCGCTCTCATTACTTCGTCTGCCTTTAATATTCGTTTGTATCTTTACCTGTCACGTTAATGTGTTGTTTGAACGTCACCACCTTTTGTGGTGTGGTGTTTGAATGGTGTTGACGCGCAGTGGCGCGTCTCGGGTGTTCAGTGGCGATACTCAGTAGTGGTTAGCAGTGGCGAACACTGCTTATATTTCTCTATTCTAGCCTATTTTTAGGACCTATTTGGGTTGTCTGTTATTTTGCGTTTCTTTATTTCCTTTTTTTCTGTTTTGTCTAATCTTTTCAGTTAATCTCTTCAGGAATGAGTGAGGTTCGCTCTGATCAGCTCAACGCTCTGGCGGATCTGCTAGAGCCGATTCTCGCCAAGAAGAAACCGAAACAGGCTCCTATCCATTCGGTACCTTCTGTGGCTTCTACCTCTCACCAACGCCAGCTCGAATGCAATGTGGCCGTCTTGAACTGCCTCGAAGAGGCCAAGATTGGAAAGGAAGGAAAGCTCTCTGAAGCCATCGAGAAGCTGCTCCAACGGAACGCTCTTCTTATTCAGGGTGACAAAGACCCCTCGATTTTTGCTATGTTCGACCGTATCGCCATGGTCCAACAGATAGGAGGTGGGCAAGCTGGGTCAGAAGCGGCTCTCATTGCTGCTACCATGATGGCCTCGTCGTCTTCTTCTTCTTCCTCTTCGACGCGCAAGAGACACGTGGATCAGCCCTTTCGTGCCAGGGGGCTGGATAGAAGGCAGACCAGTCCCCGTCGTTCTCCCGCCAACGATCGCTCCTCTGATCGACTCCGTTGCTACAACTGCGGAGGTTTCGGACACATCCGTCCACACTGTCGACAAGGCAACGCGGCATTCAGGTAACCCTGATCTAGTTGGTTTCCTTAGCCTCAGAGGCAGCATTCTTTTCTGGAAAGAGATAGGAGCATCTCATTTTGTTATTAGTGTTATAGCCCAGGGCTATCATCTTCAAATCACCCAGGGTGATCGTGAATTAACTCGTTCACTCCCAGGAAGTGAGCCTTCAGCGAGATGTCTTCCTCAGGCCGAGCAGTCCTTCCTCGTCGAGCAGGTTTTTCAATGGCTTCGTACGGGAGCTGTCGAGGAGACTGAACGAGGTAGTTTAGAGAAAGTATCGCCGCTGTTTGTCGTTCATGGGAAGAAGATGAGACCCATCTTAGACCTTAGCCACCTAAACTTGAGTTTACCCAATTACAGGTTTAGAATAGAAGATCTAGGGACTATGTGGGATGCCCTCCCACTAGACGGGTTCATGTCGACTTTTGACTTCCGAACAGGCTATCATCATGTCTCGGTGGCCAAATCGGATAGGCCTCTGTTAGGCTTTAGTCTCAATATACAGGGTACTCCCCGTTTCTTTCAGTTCGCTGCTCTTCCCTTCGGTCTGTGTACTGCACCCTGGCTATTTACTAAAGTCTTTCGTGCCTTGATAAAGAGATGGAGAGACATGGGGATAGTCTGTTGTCTTTACATTGATGACGGTATAGTGCTAGCTAATACCAAAGAAGAATGCGAGAGTGCAACGAGGGTGATCAGAGCGGACTTAGCCCAGGCAGGAGTGTTCGTAGCAGAAGAGAAGAGTTTCTGGGTGCCTAGCCAAAAGGGTGAATGGTTAGGTTTTGTTATTGATCTTGAATCGGGCACAGTGTCGCTGACTCAGAGAAGGATAGATAAGGCAATTGAGAGAATAGATGATATTGTGCGTACTTCGAGACCAACTAAGAAACAGAGACAAGTGTTTCTAGGCACAATAGCTTCATTGCACTTGATTGCAGGAGAGGACGCCACCTTCGATTCCAGAGCCATCGCTTCGGTTGCAGACCATCTGGATCAAGAGAATATTCGGGGGGCGCCCGTTTCGGCAACGCCCGTTTCGGCAACGAGTTATAAATCGGTTGGGAGAAGGTCTATGGAAACAAAAGTTGTATGATTGTTATCAGTAGTGGTGTACGGTATGGTGCTACCGTAACCGTCGGGAATCGCGAACTGATTTTTTTCAGTCGACCCATGACCCGGGGTTCATGGTTGAAAATGGCCAAAGTCGAAAAATTCATGATACTCCGAGACCAAATACTAGTTGCCATAATATCAATAGTGAGCCAACTTTTATCTTTCTGGTTACAGTAACCCGAACTACCGTAATCAAACCGGGATTTAAAGTGCATTTGGCCATATTATTGCAGGTTACGGTAGCTAGATTACGGTAATACGGGATACGGTATCCAGAAAGAGAAAAGTTGGCTCATTATTGATATAATGGCAACTAGTATTTGATCGCGGGCCATCATGAATTTTTCGACTTCATCCATTTTCAACCATGAACCCCGGGTCATGGGTCAACTGAAAAAAATCAGTTCGCGATTCCTGACGGTTACGGTAGCACCATACCGTACACCACTACTGATAACAATGATAAAACTTTTATTGTCATAGGTCATCTTCCAACCGATTTATAATCCGTTGCCGAAACGGGCGTTGCCGAAACGGGCGCCCCCCGAATATTCATCGTGCTGCTCTCTCCCCTGAAGAGATTGGTGAGTTGTTGTTATGGCGAGATAGACTTCGCAAGGGCATCTTCAGACCCATTGTTGAACCGAGGTTCATCGAACTATATAGATTGGAATCAGACGCGTCGGCATCAGCGCTAGGAATAGTTCTGTTTAGAGAGGGTCAGAGAATAGGAGATGGCGCGCGCAATTTGGATGACAGAGAGAAGAAGGAATCGAGCGCATTCAGGGAATTGATAGGAGTTCTCTTTGGTCTTAGATCATTTACAGAGTTAGTGAGAGGAAGTTCGGTTAAGGTTCTATCGGATAGTCAAGCTGCCGTGCAAATCCTGAAAAGAGGAAGCATGAAACCGGAGTTACATGCCATTGCTAAAGAAGTGAGAGAGGTGATAGAAAGAGCTAATATCAGGGCCAAGTTTGAATGGATTCCGAGAGAATTGAACGTGGACGCTGATGAGATGAGTAGAGTAGAGGACTATGATGACTGGGGTATTCAGACCAAGGTCTTCAAGTTACTCTGCACAAAATGGGGCACGCCCGATTTCGATATGTTTGCCGATGATAGAAATAAGAAATGTGATCGTTTCTTTTCCAGAGGCTTCTGCCCCGGTACCTCAGGCTCGGATGCCTTCTCAGCTTCAGAGACCGTCTGGAAAACTGCTTTTCTTTGGTTAGTCCCTCCGCCTTCGCTTCTACTTAAGACAATAAAGAGGGCAAGGTTGTGTCATGCTAGGGCCATTTTAGGTTTTCCTCTCTGGCCTACTAGTATAGCGATTCCTTTCATAAAGAAGGGAGATCGCTGGTTGGACTTTGTAGTTGATCATCTAGAATATGGGAAGGGTGCTCAAATACTTTCTCCTAGCTCGGACTCCTCTGGCATTTTCGGTACTTCTAAAACCCCATCAATTTTCGTCTTTCTTCTATGTCAGTTCTAATCCTTTCTCAAGCCTTTACCATCTAGTATTAGTGGCCTTAGCCACCTAGGTTCCTAAATAAAGGCTTATATCTGTCAAAAGGTGGTTGTGTTCAAACACTCGTTATGGTCAAAGTTGTAGTGAGCGTAGAGAACGAAAACGATACCATAATGTGTTGTTTGAACGTCACCACCTTTTGTGGTGTGGTGTTTGAATGGTGTTGACGCGCAGTGGCGCGTCTCGGGTGTTCAGTGGCGATACTCAGTAGTGGTTAGCAGTGGCGAACACTGCTTATATTTCTCTATTCTAGCCTATTTTTAGGACCTATTTGGGTTGTCTGTTATTTTCCTCCCGCCCACCCTGAGGGCTTCTGAATCAGGATAGATATATCAGAAGGAGAGATTCGAGGATAGAGCTAATATAGATTGACTATTGTTTTCCTTTTTGCAGGAGAGCTGGGCAACTTGATCTCTCGCCTCAGAAGTGTGTTTCTCCGTACGGGTCACGACTCGAAGGCGGCGATACTCGATGATCTCCTCTTATCTTCACTAGCCCCCACATCGCTTCGCTCCTACGCCTCGCTGGATAAGGCCAAGCGCAAACTTGCCTTAGAACTTGGTGTTGATCCCACCACTCCTGACTCTCTTGTTCTCTTTCTGTTAATAAAGATAGCTTCTGGTTGCTCCTCCTCCCTCCTGGCCCAAGCTTCGGCTTCCTTTCGGTTCTTCAGTGGAAACATCCCGCCTGACCACCAGACTCTCATCTCCAGGATGCGCTCATCTGTCTCTCGCAAGAGACCCATCTCGCATAGAGGAGCCTTCTCCAGGCAGGAAGTGGAGAAGATGGTCATTCTGGCTGATGAGGATGACGCACCAAGAGCAGTACGGAGAGCCGCTGTCTTCACGGCCCTCGCTTTCGGAGCTCTACTTAGAATATCTGAGGCAGCCGCTCTAAGATGGAAGGATGTTGAGGAAGTAGCAGATGTCCTTCGGATCACCGTCGTCAAGTCCAAGACGGACCAGCTCTCGGAAGGCAGATCGTCCTTCATCACCATCCCTCCCACTTCTATCGCCTCTTCGGTTCTGGCTAAGTACAAGAGTCAAGTAGATTCTAGTCCACTCGCCCCCGTTTTCCCTTCCTTTTCTATCCCTTCCAGGCCCATCTCTCCTTCTTGCCTCAGGAAGGACTTCTTATCGTTGTGTCACCAAGCTGGTATCCCCCCCAGAACTCCGCATGCTCTTCGTGGTGGTGGAGCTATGGCTTCACTTGAAGAAGGAGCATCGATGGATCAGGTTCAGAGGAGAGGTAGATGGAAGAGCTTGTCTGGTATGACCCCTTATGTTGTTGATTCTTTGCCCGCTCAGGGAGCCCTCTCACTTTAGTCCTCGTTTCATATCTTGTTCGTTTTTTCCATTGTTTCTGGTTCATTGTTTGTCAACTCTGTTCTCTCTTGTACCATAGCCTTCTAAGGCCTTCCTTCTATAGTACGTTACTATAGCCTTCTTTGTTCTTCACCGTTGTCTTCACCGTTCATGTTCGTTATGTAGCTATACTATTAGTGGCCTTAGCCACCTAGGTTCCTAAATAAAGGCTTATATAGTATTAGTGGCCTTAGCCACCTAGGTTCCTAAATAAAGGCTTATATCTGTCAAAAGGTGGTTGTGTTCAAACACTCGTTATGGTCAAAGTTGTAGTGAGCGTAGAGAACGAAAACGATACCATAACAGCTTTTATTTCAGTTCACCTTGAGTTTTCGATGCAAATCGATAGAATAATTTTGTTAGATTCCTTAGTGGCTGGTTATAATTGGTTGCACAATGAGCACACACATCCGCACACGCGCTCGATCTTGACGTTCTGGAACTCATCTGTCCATTGAATACGCGGATGACCTGAAACACGGCGTTTTACATAAGAATATGGTATTGACCGTATAACAAACACTTGTTTATTTGGTACGAGAGTAGCCATCCACAGCCAAAATGTGTTTCTATGTTTAGAGAGAGAGCACCGGTGAGAGAGTAGGTAGATCACAGAGAGCGAGGAAGGAAAGGAGGAAAGAGTGGGGAGTTAATCGATAGTTCTTCCTCTTTTTAACAGCAGTAGCAATGCAATTATCGTACGCGAAACAAATTTCGCCCCATTTTACAAACTAATTGTAAAATCAACAATCAGTTTGTAAAAGATTGTTGTTTTAACAATCACTTCACAATATTCGCTCTTGGTGGAGTGGATGATTTTTTCCTTGCTTATTTTTGCTAGGAGATGATATTTTAGTGGTATTTCATTCGTAAAATAATGAAAACAATGTACTTTGATGCTTGAAACATTTTTTTTATTCCTGGAAAAAGTCAGTTCACGATCAACTCAAGAACTACAAACTACAATTTCATTTTGTCTGCCTGTTGGCTCGGTTTCTTATTTTCTCCGTTACTTATTGTTTCGCGTACGATATGCAAGTTCATTTTATACGGACAATAAGTCTACTTCAAGTGAAACGTAAGTAGACTTAAAGTGTGACGTCACTATGTAAGCCTACTTAAAGTGAGACGCAAGTCTACATAAAGTGAAAAAGTGACGTGTCACTCACTTGAGGTTTACTTAAAGTAAACTTAAAGTCAGTGCCGTATTTTAAGTAGACTTTAAGTTTTGAAATATCAGAGTAGAGTCATCAAACTGAGTGCACGTCCACTCAGGAGATATCGATCAAGATGGAGTCTAATCGAGTGATCTACTGTCTGATATCGAATATTGATTACTTCCCTGTCTGTTATGTGATCGTTCTTTGATCATAGAGGAGAGTGTGCAACTGGGAGAGAGTACAGAAAGAGTGAGAGAGTGTGGGAAAACGAGAGACTGCTGAGAAAGAAAACATATGCTGTCGTCAATGATCTACCATCAATAGTGCTGTTTACTCACTGGTGATTGATTCACTAACTTCTCTGTCTCTTTCCTATGTTTTCGGCTATGTCTTCTATGCCCCTTTTCACCTCCACTTTCCTCATTCCATCCCTATTTTGTTTATTCGATATCTCAACTTTATAAATTTCGCACATAAGTTTTGCCGCTCGACACTTGTCTTACTCTTTGTTTCCTTTTAAAATTTATCTTTGATCTTTGCCTTCACCACGTGCTAACCTACGAGAGAGCACAGTGAGTGAGAGAGTGTGGGAAAACGAGAGAGTGAAGAGAAAGAAAACCTATGCCTTCGTCAATGATCTACCATCGATAATGTTGACTGAGTATCCATTCTAGGTTGCTTGCCTTCCTGTTTGAATGGAACTATTTTTCACATATTTGCTTGTTTTTCTATTCTTAATTATTATAGTTCAGACTCTTCCTATTCTTCTCCCTCATCCTTTCCTTCTCTATTCATATTCATTATCTCTTCATTTTCCTCTTTCATCATCACACGTTTCATTCTTTATACATGAATTCTTATAAATATTATTATTATTCATCTTTCCATCTCTCTACTTCTCTCTCCAATTATCCCTCTGGCCATGATCTTGTCATGTTCCCACTACATGTCTCATTCCTCTCTTCCTCTTTGTGTCACTCTCGGTGATTTTCCCGCCGTTTTCGGCAATGCCTCTTCCTTATCGTCTCTCTTCTTTATCTCTCTCGTGGTCATCGATCTGTTATAGCTTGCTATGATTCTTATTTTGTTCATCCTATATTCCCCGTTCGTAATTCTCTCTCACATGTCTAGGATTCATATTCTAAACTGAACTATTACTTTTACTATTTAACTATTATATTACTTTGGATGATGTCAAATTCATTATTATTTCAGTATGTCTAAATATTTATTTAATTAAATTTAATGTAAATTTATTTCAGAGCATCTACGGTCAGTGGCCGTGCCCATGACAGGATGATATTCGCCTTCGTCTTCTCACTAACAAACGTCGACATCATCGGAGACGTCGACGTCAGGAAATCTACGAACCGTTGCCGCTCTTGGAGGTACGACTCTATCTTGGCTGATCTTATACTCTATTCAAAAGTCATGAAAAGATGAAAAAAAAGAGAACACTCCTCGTTTTTTTCACACTCTGTCGCCACTTTCTTATCCTTTAACGGGTTCTAAACATCAATATTCTTGGTTTTTGGTCCTTACGACAACGGCATCGCCCAATCATTATTTAGTCATTTTTGTGATTCATAGTGAGCGATGTTAGCGGAAGAATTGGGATCTTTTCTAATCTTAGGCCGTATCCATGAACGTTGGCAATTCGTTTGCCGTCAAGCGTGACATCACAACCGTAGTATAATTATCCGAGGACTCAAACGACTCCGCCAATACACAGAGAAAAAACTGTAACCCATAGCTCAAAAGACCTGTGAAGTGTTATATTTACCACTTTTTGGTTGTTAAAATAGCTCAAAAAGCGTTAAATATAACGCTTCACAGGTCTTATCTGATGTGGATTACACCTCTTTTCTCTGTGTGTATGCTGGTGAAGTCATGTTTGTTGAACCGTTTGCCACCATTTCACGGATATGCCCTCTTGCGCAATGTTCAAAAGCACCGTCAATGATCTACCATCGATAATGTTGTTTGAGTATCCATTCTAGGATGCTTGTTTAGTTTTTTTGAGTATCCATTCTAGGATGCTTGTTTACTGTTTAGTTCCACTGATTATTGATCAACATTATTGTTTGATCCTCACTGTTTATTGATTGATTTATTTTTTTTTTTTTTTCGATGAATCGATTTAGAATGCATACGTAGTGAAACTGGCCGCGTTGAAGTTGCTACAATTGGAGTATGAAGAATAGCAGGAGGTATTAACGTGATCTTTGATGTTTAACCTTTGATCTTTGATCTTTAATCTCTGATCTTTGACTGAGTTATTAAATTTAGGTGCATCTCTTTGACGACTCGGCCATTCTGGATCCTAAGAAGGCAAAGAAGCGAAAGGGCAAGCAGCGTAAGGCTATCCTGAAAACTCTTGGTTGATGATCTGCTAATCGATAATCAATCGATATCTTCCAAACTATCAATCGTTAATTATTATGTTTGTTAATTATTACACCATTCGCTTGTTTCCGAAGTTGTACTCTATTTTACAAGTGCTTGTTGGCTGAGAAACAGTCTTTTCCTCTGATAAACTGTCGTTTTCTTTGCTTCTACTGTCATTGCACATTATCGATTTTTTAAAAGAAATATATTACACATGGTCACTCAAGAGAGCAATGCAAATTACAAAAAGAATCAGAAGAAACGGCCGAGATTGGACAGAGAAAGGAGAAACCGCGAAGGAAGGGGGAGAGGGGGAAAGGGAGAGGAGAGAGACAAGACTCCGCCCCCTCACTCTCTCATCTCACTTTTCCTGCCTTTCCAACAGTGCGTTGCGCGCGTGGTTTTCGATCTGTATCTCGCCTCAGAGACAAGATATCGACAAACGGCAAAAAGTATCGTCTTATTGGGGTCATGACACATCGAATGAACATAATTTCCACTTTCTCAGCGAAAATCGGCTATCCACGTTGTGGCCCCTACCTATGTTCATCAGCATGGTCGATAACCCCTATACACAAGTTTTGAGGGTATCAAAATTTTTGCCCTGTGCCAACCCTCCCCCAGATTTGCCCGACTCATACACAAACGGCCTCATATATACTATAGTAAGATATGAAGTGTCTATAGGGTTACTGTAGAAGAGGAAGACAAGAGAGGACAATAGTAGAAGGAGGACAATTGATATGAATGAGATGTATGGTAGAAGGCAGGTTTATATTCGGACCCTAGGGAAAGACATAAAAACTCTGTGAAGAGACAAGACAGTAGTGAAGAGAAAGGGAGAGATTGAGAGGGAGAAGAGGAAGAATTTGATTGAGAAGGAACGGATAGAAGAAATGTATAAATTTTTATGATGGATTAGTCATGAAGATGAGATAGGGAAGGGTATAGAAGGGATACTAAAGTATAGGATGTTAGTGTAAGATAGAGATAACGTATATTGAAGAGACCATACAGTAGGACAAAAGGTCTTTTGGGCTATATCAGACAAACATAGAGTTTTATGGATAAAATGGGAAGAGATACGAGATTGACCACATACAAATCGTACAGTTACCGTATCATATTCAAATATTCGATGCACAATTGGTCTTATGCGAAGACGCTCCTATTGAAAGGTGATTATGGTTGAAATTAATGTGAAAGTTATACATTATAAGGAGAATCAATGCAAATCGAGCAATAAGATGGCCATTCCCATTACCTCAAACATTTATTCTACTTATATGTCTTCGACTGCCAATGTCGGTGAAAGTGACCTAGAAGTGATCCCATTTTTGGTCTGTGCACTTATAGGGTGATGATCATCTAGTCTGGAGTTCGGGATGGGGTAGATATGGCCAATACTGGATGCAGTGTTGGTATAGAATTGTTTAATAGAATATTTGAATGGATTTGTTTGGTATACTGTACGACCTATACTGGAAATTGTAAATTTGATGAGAAGTAAAATAATATAAGGTCGAACTCACGATACCGCTATTCCTTAGTAGACGCAATTGTTGATGTTGAGGGAGTCCATTGCATTCGTAGATTGTAAGGGGAAGGAAATAGTGAAGAAAAAAGACAGAAGAAGGGGTTAGATGAATAGGTATGAAAACTATGGGGAGGGGGGGGCTGTCATTGATTTTTGTGATTGTGTGTGTGAGAGAGAAGATGGGCACAGAAGTTGTTCACGAGCTGGAGCAAACATACGATCTAGCGCTTTTCGGGGAGAGAATCTAGCGGATATGTGTATCTAGCGGCTATCTAGCTTTTTCCTGGATCTTTTCTAGCCTAGCGGCTATCTAGCTTTTATCAAGTAGCTTTTCTGTATTTTTCACGATCTATCGACTATCTAGCTTTTTTCGGTGGCTATTTCGGGAGTCGCTTTCTCAGAGTTGGGAACAATGATTCGGCAACCACGAAATATAATTTGCCGGCAACTTGTTTCATCCTTGCTCCATAAACAGAGCAAGTATGAAACACATAACCGGCAATTAACCCTAAACTGAACTCTAAAAGCAACAAGGAAGCAAGTTGCAAGTAAATTGCTTTGAAACTGTTGTCGTGAAGGCAACAACATGCAATTTATTCGCAATTTACGAGACTGTTGCATGGTTGCGGCAAGCTTGCTCCAGATTCTCTGTGTACGTTAGTAGTATAGGTCCACTTAACTGACATAAAAAATGGCTGTCTATAGGATGTTTTTTGAGATGTTTTTTAAGTTGTTTTTTGTTTGTTTGTTTTTTGAGATGTTTTTTAGGTGTTGTTTTTTAAAGTTTTTTTTTGTTTACATTATCGATTTTTTTGTAGATCAATCAAAATGATAATAATGATTGACAACTCTTATCAGCCAATCAATAAAATCACTCTAATCAATTACTACAATCATCAACAGTAATAAACAGTAATCAACACTTATCAATAATACAGTAATCAAGTTGAAAAAATCATCACATTATCGATTTTTTGTAGATCAATGATTCATATTATCGATCATTTGAAGATCAAAAAACAATGGAAATCATCACTACAGTAATCAACAAAGACTTACCAGACAGACGCAGCCGCACGGTCGACTAATGAAGCTATAGACTGATCTACCTAGGGGCGGGGCCTCCTCCCATATATTGAAACTCCACCCACTCTGCTTCTCTATACCCTCTTGCTTTTACATTATCTCTCTGCCTAATAGAAAAGAGAGAGAGAGAGAGAGAGACAGAGAGAGACAGACAGAGACAGAGATATGGATACCAAGAGAGTGAGTGAGAGAGAGATGATATCAAGAGAGTGAGAGAGAGAGAGGCTATCCATTACACGTCTGCTTGATTATGAAGAATGGGCAATATGACCCCTACACCTGACACCTCTCATATATAGATAGCTAGAGAGAGACAGATATACCGTAATCTCCAATCACTCCAGTTACCAGTCATAACGAATTGTATACATTATAGTATATAATATATACTGAAGCTAAAGGGTGAATGATAGAGAGAGATAGGTTCAAGAGGTACGGACAGGTACCAAGATAAACGAAGGCCCGGATTAAAGAGGTTAAAGTCTTTCCCGCTCATCGGTATTGAGAGATATAAACACTCAAACCAGACAACTTGCGAGGCCGTGATTATATGGGTACAGCAAGAGTCATTTCGTAAAAATGAAGAAGGGATTGTGGCAGTACTCTTTTATCCAGAAGATGATTAATTACTCTCATCCATCTCTTCCTACTCACTAATTCTACAATCCTTTCTCATACTCTAATTCAATCACAACAACAACAACAACAGATATAAATATAGGCTTACGAATGATTAAATACAAGTTGACAAGGTAATCATTACATCAAGATAACACATGAAATACAACCTTCTCTCTCAGTTAAACCACTCTCATGATATATCTCATCTTTATTATCAGAGCATATGTCGAACATAGATTTATTAAAGGAAACAATTAACACCCCCTCATTCTACTGAATGGTAAGAGTCATTTCGTAATATGTGGAAGAGATTTAGACTGTACACTTCTATGCATAAAATGATTAATTACCCTTATCCCTATACTTCCTACTCACTAGTTCTAGTTCTAGCACTTGTTCCATTCCCATAATCAATCACAACAAAAATAAGAGATATTAATTTAGGTTTATGAATGATTAAAGACAAGTTGATCGAGACAAGTTGATCATCACATTAAAACAACGCATAAAATAAAACCACTCTCATGAAATATCTCATCATCATTAGCAGCGCATATAACACACACATACATATATTTTAAAGTCATCAATGCAAGATGATCGAGACAAGGTTACATCAAGACATGAAATACCTTCTCTCAGCAAAACCACCCTCATAATATATCTCATGTTCTCTAGCAGGGCAAATGTCGACCACAAATATATTAAAGGAAAGAATGAATTTATTAAAGGAAAGAATTAGGCGGGTATATCTCATTCTAATGAATTCTCTTCATCCATTTCTTAGATCACCCTGACAATTAACAACCAAAGAGATATGACATTCACTTTCTGTGAACGCATTCATAATGAAGAAAAAACACCTAGCAGATAAATACTAAGATAAACCTAATGAAACCATGATTTAACTAGTGATTACTTAATTAGGTTATTCCAACTGAAATTAGTAGAGATGAGGTATGCTAAACAAAAAGGAAAGCTAAGACGAGACCCTTCGTTTCTATCTCTGCCGAAAGGAATAAAGGAGAGGGAGACGCTACTATAAAAACCACATAATGAGTAGAGATTTTCAAATGTTAAAATGAAACATGTGAATTGCATAACTAATAATTTAAGAGAGGTTTTTAGTCTCTCTCACTCATCAGTAGTGAGGGATATAAATACTCAAACCATACATCCTGCCAGACCGTGAATATATGGGCGGATGGTATGTCAAGAGTCATTTCGTAATATGAGGAAGAGATTTAGACTGTACACTTCTATTCACAAAATGATTACCTACCCTTATACCACTATTCCTTCTTAGCAGTTCCATTCCCATATTCAGTCACAACAACGACAAGAGATATAAATATAGGCTTATCAACGATTAAAGGCAAGTTGGTCGAGAAAAGTTAATCATCCCATTAAAACAACACATAAAATAAAAACCACTCTCATGAAATATCTCATCATCATTAGCATTATATCACACATACATATATTTTAAAGTCAACAATGAATAGTCGACTGATTACAACCTATGGTGATCAGTATAGCTATTACAATACACTAATCTAATCAATTCTCCAATTACTACACTATCATGACAATAGCAGTCAGAGAGATACATCAGCCAAATCATTTATTCACTTTCTTTGATGACACACATAATAAACAAATCCATTAAATATAAACTGCGACAACCATAATAAAACCTTAATCTTACTAGTGATTACGTAACTAGGATATTCCAACTGAAATTAGTAGAGATAAAGTATGATATAAATACTCGAACCAGACAACTCGCCAAAAAGCGTAATACCATATATCGTGGTTGAGAAAGAGAAGCGGAGAAGCAGAGAGGGCCATAAAACCAATGAAAGAGACAAAAAAATAAACGTGTAAACCATTAATTCATAGAAAGAGCACATCTCTACAGTGATTCATTCCTTTTTAGTAACTAAATCAGACCATCATTCTATGAACATGGAAATCTAGAAACATCAACTCAACTGGAGCACCGATAATACAAATGTATGAAAAGTTTTATTACTGATATAGAGGTGAAATTAACGGTTTATGAGTGAAGACACATCTCCAATTAGTATAACCATACAGAAAAAAAACAGTCCACTAATATTACTCCGAATTCACACAGACGCTACTCAACACTAACTAATAAGCAAAATGTTTTGATGAATAGTGCATTGCGTACGAATTATATATTGATTTGATCAAGCTACATAAATCAAAAGAGACAAAGCTCAATGCAAATGCGCGAAAGATATTACGGGAAAAGATTACACGTAGAAATATAACAGGCCTATTACAACCATACAAGTGTCATATCCTTACTTTCAAAGTTCGACCCTATCCAGCGCTACTTGTCGGTTGAATCGACGAGTGGACAATTCACATTCTCCTCAGAATGTTCTAGCAAAAACCATATTTTTTACTAGAGTACATTTGCATGCTTTTTATAATATACTGTTCTTCACGTTAAATTATCGTTCCTTTCTTTATTCATAGGGTAAGAGATCGACCTCGATTCATCGCCTTGGGACTTTATTTATTCATACAGAGCGAATTCAGCCCGGATCAAATAAAGGTGGCGGTAAATAAGAAGTGAGAGAGATAAACCCCTCAACAATACTAAAAAATCTAGAAAGCAACCAATAATGATGCATTTGTGCGCTAGAAACAATACATATTGGAAATCCTAATAGTAGACATACGCTAAGATAGTTATTTATTTGTATAATAGTACTAACGCTGTGGCACACAACTATGTTTCTGTTCATTCACTTTATTTGCACGAGATGTCACTAAAGGTGAATAACTAAAGAATGTAGATCTTGCAGTACACACCCTATTGATATTGGATGATCGGTGGTGGTTGATATGCAGGGTTTATAAACTTTCCATTATGTAAATACACCTATATGAAACATAGTCCAAACCTGTTGTCCCGTTTGTTTTTCTATTATTTTGAGATGTGCTCTGATGAAATACATGTTTAATACAAGTATATGGCACACTGTCTATAGGTGAAATCATGGTCTTCCATAGTGTTTTCGTTGTCAAAGTCTTTTCAGGTAACGAACGTTCAAACCTCACTTATTGATATAGTGTGCATAGCTATTCTAACTAGAATGATCAGAACCCCTTATTTATATAACGATGTTTCTTGATGATGAACACTAGGCGTATTTACATTTTTACGATATCTAAAGCTGATTGAACATCGTAATACTACATATAAACACCATCTCTGCCTCTATATATATATCGTAACATCGCATTTATGCGGACTGAACTAATCATGCACTGCACAATACTACTCATATTTTAGCGGCAGATACACTCTACTTTTCCACAACATAAAGTGTGTTTTTATTATTGTTTCGTATGCAGTAATAAACGGGCAAAAATTATTATACATATCGTGCACTATTTCATTCAAGTTATTGTCCGCTAGAATCATGAATGAATAACACTGAATGTTAATTTCTATAACCGGTAAAAAGCACGATTTTGAATGGTAAAGATATCGAAAATGTAAGTGGGAACTCTCCCGGTACGGTACTTTCTACTTACTGAGCTACACTGATGCCTCTCGAATCTAGTAGTAGTAAACAGAAATCAACATTGTTGGACCCATATATTACACCAAATCAGCCTTTAATACTTCATTACCACGAGTAACTTTCACAATGTAGGACATCTTAACTGTTTCAATCAACACAAACAATCATGACAAATCTTTATAATTATTTGATTACATACTGATTTATGTAATATAGTATAATCATGAACCATTTAATTGTCGAACTATGTACTAATTTATGTAGTCAAACATTGCAATATAGAACCATGGATGTATATCGCGCAAGAGAGTACAGAACCGCTCAACTCTTCGTAATGATATGATGAAATGCATATCGTATTTTATGTAATTCTTACGATATCGATTATTCGCTATCATAATTTATCCTTGTAATGCATAAATTATTATTATTGTTATTATTATATCATTACATGATCAAACACGACATTATCGCGATCATACATGAAAATACCAAAATCCTGTTTAAGTTTGCATTTATCCATGGTAATTCAAGCATCTAAGTTCTAAATGATTTACCGAACAATATGTAAATAGATTCGCTTTGCAGGGAGTTATATGTATATGTTTGCATACGTTTGCTACAGATATACCTACTATTTCATTGTTTAGCCTAGCATGAGGCTATTGTAAAACCGATGACGTTGAAATGGTTATGCTTAAAGCCAATCATGTTCAAATTACAAAATTAAAGAATGATAACATGTCAAAATCTATCGGGTGTGGTTGAATACTCAGTAAAATGTATAAGTTTAGATCTAATACAGCATTATAGTCTATCATTCATATTCTCAATGCAATGTGTTACAAATTTATCTTATTCTTGGAGAATCATAAGGTTTTTACTCGAACAACTATGTTGTCTGATTAATAATTCAAACAATATGCTTTTCTATTATAAAAAATGGCCCAAAATATGGATTCATAGTTTTTAAGTAATGGTCACTTGAAAATCGTCATTTTGTAAGTTCCGGGTACAACCAACCAGTTTCCGATATACTATGCTATTAACTTGAACAGGACCTTCCAACAGACTACCTAGAACATCACAACCGCATAGCTCAATCATCACAACTTCAGTTCATTTTAAGAAAATGAGGCACTATTGAAACCGTTAATTTATGTTATAAAGTGAGAAAGGCTTCCGGTTTTATATATTACACATCACCAATCTGTTGTTCAGAGAAGAATTTCAAGAACAGGTTCTTCAAGAATACGAAAATATACCATCGAGATTAGTGATTTCTACGCTAACAACACATCCCAGTAGTTAACTGACTACATATTTAAAAGATGCATGAGTAGCGATATTACAGAAATGGACTCTTTATGTATGGCTAAGTTTGTCAAACTTTTGAATACTCCATATTATAACCATGAATTAATAAACAAAATAGAATTACAGGTATATCATTGATTATGTAGTGCAGCTATACATTACACACTAATGAACACCTTTCAATAGTTGCCTTATTTATTGATGAGGAGAGAAATATCCACAAATATTACATTTATTCGATCAATAGTTTGGTTTACTTTTGATAGGAAACACCAATGAATCTATTACTATATACCGATTACATCTAAATATTGTCTAAGATGCTTATTAAAAATGATCAATATGCAACACGTGTTGTGTGCTCAACGCAGACACAAAGATGTATGGTCTATTAACAAATCTTCAATTAAACTCTAAATATTATATTTTATCTGCTATGCATTCAGACGTAAAGATATGTCAAAATCTTTCAAGGTACACATTATAACCGTTACATAACCATGACATAACCAAACATAGCATAACCATAACCATAACATGACATTGATTATTATATTCTATTTTATCTGCTATGCACTCAGACGTAAAGATATGTCAAAATCTTTCAAGGTACGCATGATAACCACTACATAATCACGACATAACTAAGCCTAAGCCTAAGCATGTATTATATTTTATCTGCTATGCACTCACACGTAAAGATATGTCAAAATCTTTCAAGGTACGCATGATAACCACTACATAATCACGACATAACTAAGCCTAAGCCTAAGCATGTATTATATTTTATCTGCTATGCACTCACACGTAAAGATATGCCAAATTCTTTCAAGGTACACATAATAACCAATACATAATCATGACATAACCAAACATAACATAACCATGACATAACCAAACATAACATAACCATGACATATCCAAACATAGCATAACCATGACATGATATTGATTACTGTATTCTATTTTATCTACTATGCACTCACACGCAAAGATATGTCAAAATCTTTCAAGTTACACATAATAACCAATACATAACCATGACATAACCAAACATAGCATAACCATAACCATAACATGACATTGATTACTGTATTCTACCTTATCTGCTATACACTCAGGCGTAAAGATATGTCAAATGCTTTCAAGCTAAGCATGATAACCACTACATAACCATGACATAACCAAACATAGCATGACCATGACATGATATTGATTACTGTATTCTATTTTATCTACTATGCACTCACACGCAAAGATATGTCAAAATCTTTCAAGTTACACATAATAACCAATACATAACCATGACATAACCAAACATAGCATAACCATAACCATAACATGACATTGATTACTGTATTCGACCTTATCTGCTATGCACTCACACGTAAAGATATGTCAAAATCTTTCAAGGTACGCATGATAACCACTACATAATCACGACATAACTAAGCCTAAGCCTAAGCATGTATTATATTTTATCTGCTATGCACTCACACGTAAAGATATGCCAAATTCTTTCAAGGTACACACTATAACAAATACATAACCATGACATAACCAAACATAACATAACCATGACATAACCAAACATAGCATAACCATAACCATAACATGACATTGATTACTGTATTCTATCTTATCTGCTATGCACTCACACGTAAAGATATGTCAAAATCTTTCAAGGTACGCATGATAACCACTACATAATCACGACATAACTAAGCCTAAGCCTAAGCATGTATTATATTTTATCTGCTATGCACTCACACGTAAAGATATGCCAAATTCTTTCAAGGTACACATTATAACCAATACATAACCATGACATAACCAAACATAACATAACCATGACATAACCAAACATAGCATAACCATAACCATAACATGACATTGATTACTGTATTCTATTTTATCTGCTATGCACTCAGACGTAAAGATATGTCAAAATCTTTCAAGGTACGCATGATAACCACTACATAATCATGACTTAACTAAGCCTAAGCCTAAGCCTGAGATGTCGTTCATTTTGATTTATCTGCGAAAATCGATAATGCCGTAAATATTGCTCTTTCAACTGCATGGTTTTAATAAGTTCATTACTGCACTTAGCCTAAGCCTAAGCCTAAGCCGAATCCGAAGCGGGTGGCGTGTGAAACGATTCCGAGCGAAGCGAAGGATGTTTTTTGCGGTGGTTTCTGTTGCTTCCTCTTCCTAGATTGCCCCTTATCATCATTTGGTTAAAAAATCGTTACTTACAAGTAACCTCAACCTTTATCTTATTTTACAGAAACTGTAAACTGACACAAAAAACTGTTTACTCTAAACTCATTAGCGTTAAAGGCACACTATTTTTTACCCTCCGCTCTGGCATACTCTCTCGCAGACAGAGAAAGAGAGAGAGAGAGTGGTCAGTGCGGGGAGTTTCAAGTTAGACTTCTGCTAAAGTCAATCCATCTCTTTATTTCACACACTGCTTCTTCGTTTTCTGAGAGAGAGAGTTAGAGGTTGATAAGATCACTCTTAATTGATTTGAAACTCCCCGCACTGATCACCCTCTCTCTCTCTTTCTCTGTCTGCGAGAGAGTATGCCAGAGCGGAGGGTAAAAAATAGTTCAGATGTTTAACGCTAATGAGCTTAGAGTAAACAGTTTTTTGTGTCAGTTTACAGTTTCTGTAAAATAAGATAAAGGTTGAGGTTACTTGTAAGTAACGATTTTTTAACCAAATGATGATAAGGGGCAATCTAGGAAGAGGAAGCAACAGAAACCACCGCAAAAAACATCCTTCGCTTCGCTCGGAATCGTTTCACACGCCACCCGCTTCGGATTCGGCTTAGGCTTAGGCTTAGGCTTAGGCTTAGGCTAAGTGCAGTAATGAACTTATTAAAACCATGCAGTTGAAAGAGCAATATTTACGGCATTATCGATTTTCGCAGATAAATCAAAATGAACGACATCTCAGGCTTAGGCTTAGGCTTAGTTAAGTCATGATTATGTAGTGGTTATCATGCGTACCTTGAAAGATTTTGACATATCTTTACGTCTGAGTGCATAGCAGATAAAATAGAATACAGTAATCAATGTCATGTTATGGTTATGGTTATGCTATGTTTGGTTATGTCATGGTTATGTTATGTTTGGTTATGTCATGGTTATGTATTGGTTATAATGTGTACCTTGAAAGAATTTGGCATATCTTTACGTGTGAGTGCATAGCAGATAAAATATAATACATGCTTAGGCTTAGGCTTAGTTATGTCGTGATTATGTAGTGGTTATCATGCGTACCTTGAAAGATTTTGACATATCTTTACGTGTGAGTGCATAGCAGATAAGATAGAATACAGTAATCAATGTCATGTTATGGTTATGGTTATGCTATGTTTGGTTATGTCATGGTTATGTTATGTTTGGTTATGTCATGGTTATGTATTTGTTATAGTGTGTACCTTGAAAGAATTTGGCATATCTTTACGTGTGAGTGCATAGCAGATAAAATATAATACATGCTTAGGCTTAGGCTTAGTTATGTCGTGATTATGTAGTGGTTATCATGCGTACCTTGAAAGATTTTGACATATCTTTACGTGTGAGTGCATAGCAGATAAGGTCGAATACAGTAATCAATGTCATGTTATGGTTATGGTTATGCTATGTTTGGTTATGTCATGGTTATGTATTGGTTATTATGTGTAACTTGAAAGATTTTGACATATCTTTGCGTGTGAGTGCATAGTAGATAAAATAGAATACAGTAATCAATATCATGTCATGGTCATGCTATGTTTGGTTATGTCATGGTTATGTAGTGGTTATCATGCTTAGCTTGAAAGCATTTGACATATCTTTACGCCTGAGTGTATAGCAGATAAGGTAGAATACAGTAATCAATGTCATGTTATGGTTATGGTTATGCTATGTTTGGTTATGTCATGGTTATGTATTGGTTATTATGTGTAACTTGAAAGATTTTGACATATCTTTGCGTGTGAGTGCATAGTAGATAAAATAGAATACAGTAATCAATATCATGTCATGGTTATGCTATGTTTGGATATGTCATGGTTATGTTATGTTTGGTTATGTCATGGTTATGTTATGTTTGGTTATGTCATGATTATGTATTGGTTATTATGTGTACCTTGAAAGAATTTGGCATATCTTTACGTGTGAGTGCATAGCAGATAAAATATAATACATGCTTAGGCTTAGGCTTAGTTATGTCGTGATTATGTAGTGGTTATCATGCGTACCTTGAAAGATTTTGACATATCTTTACGTGTGAGTGCATAGCAGATAAAATATAATACATGCTTAGGCTTAGGCTTAGTTATGTCGTGATTATGTAGTGGTTATCATGCGTACCTTGAAAGATTTTGACATATCTTTACGTCTGAGTGCATAGCAGATAAAATAGAATATAATAATCAATGTCATGTTATGGTTATGGTTATGCTATGTTTGGTTATGTCATGGTTATGTAACGGTTATAATGTGTACCTTGAAAGATTTTGACATATCTTTACGTCTGAATGCATAGCAGATAAAATATAATATTTAGAGTTTAATTGAAGATTTGTTAATAGACCATACATCTTTGTGTCTGCGTTGAGCACACAACACGTGTTGCATATTGATCATTTTTAATAAGCATCTTAGACAATATTTAGATGTAATCGGTATATAGTAATAGATTCATTGGTGTTTCCTATCAAAAGTAAACCAAACTATTGATCGAATAAATGTAATATTTGTGGATATTTCTCTCCTCATCAATAAATAAGGCAACTATTGAAAGGTGTTCATTAGTGTGTAATGTATAGCTGCACTACATAATCAATGATATACCTGTAATTCTATTTTGTTTATTAATTCATGGTTATAATATGGAGTATTCAAAAGTTTGACAAACTTAGCCATACATAAAGAGTCCATTTCTGTAATATCGCTACTCATGCATCTTTTAAATATGTAGTCAGTTAACTACTGGGATGTGTTGTTAGCGTAGAAATCACTAATCTCGATGGTATTCTTGAAGAACCTGTTCTTGAAATTCTTCTCTGAACAACAGATTGGTGATGTGTAATATATAAAACCGGAAGCCTTTCTCACTTTATAACATAAATTAACGGTTTCAATAGTGCCTCATTTTCTTAAAATGAACTGAAGTTGTGATGATTGAGCTATGCGGTTGTGATGTTCTAGGTAGTCTGTTGGAAGGTCCTGTTCAAGTTAATAGCATAGTATATCGGAAACTGGTTGGTTGTACCCGGAACTTACAAAATGACGATTTTCAAGTGACCATTACTTAAAAACTATGAATCCATATTTTGGGCCATTTTTTATAATAGAAAAGCATATTGTTTGAATTATTAATCAGACAACATAGTTGTTCGAGTAAAAACCTTATGATTCTCCAAGAATAAGATAAATTTGTAACACATTGCATTGAGAATATGAATGATAGACTATAATGCTGTATTAGATCTAAACTTATACATTTTACTGAGTATTCAACCACACCCGATAGATTTTGACATGTTATCATTCTTTAATTTTGTAATTTGAACATGATTGGCTTTAAGCATAACCATTTCAACGTCATCGGTTTTACAATAGCCTCATGCTAGGCTAAACAATGAAATAGTAGGTATATCTGTAGCAAACGTATGCAAACATATACATATAACTCCCTGCAAAGCGAATCTATTTACATATTGTTCGGTAAATCATTTAGAACTTAGATGCTTGAATTACCATGGATAAATGCAAACTTAAACAGGATTTTGGTATTTTCATGTATGATCGCGATAATGTCGTGTTTGATCATGTAATGATATAATAATAACAATAATAATAATTTATGCATTACAAGGATAAATTATGATAGCGAATAATCGATATCGTAAGAATTACATAAAATACGATATGCATTTCATCATATCATTACGAAGAGTTGAGCGGTTCTGTACTCTCTTGCGCGATATACATCCATGGTTCTATATTGCAATGTTTGACTACATAAATTAGTACATAGTTCGACAATTAAATGGTTCATGATTATACTATATTACATAAATCAGTATGTAATCAAATAATTATAAAGATTTGTCATGATTGTTTGTGTTGATTGAAACAGTTAAGATGTCCTACATTGTGAAAGTTACTCGTGGTAATGAAGTATTAAAGGCTGATTTGGTGTAATATATGGGTCCAACAATGTTGATTTCTGTTTACTACTACTAGATTCGAGAGGCATCAGTGTAGCTCAGTAAGTAGAAAGTACCGTACCGGGAGAGTTCCCACTTACATTTTCGATATCTTTACCATTCAAAATCGTGCTTTTTACCGGTTATAGAAATTAACATTCAGTGTTATTCATTCATGATTCTAGCGGACAATAACTTGAATGAAATAGTGCACGATATGTATAATAATTTTTGCCCGTTTATTACTGCATACGAAACAATAATAAAAACACACTTTATGTTGTGGAAAAGTAGAGTGTATCTGCCGCTAAAATATGAGTAGTATTGTGCAGTGCATGATTAGTTCAGTCCGCATAAATGCGATGTTACGATATATATATAGAGGCAGAGATGGTGTTTATATGTAGTATTACGATGTTCAATCAGCTTAAGATATCGTAAAAATGTAAATACGCCTAGTGTTCATCATCAAGAAACATCGTTATATAAATAAGGGGTTCTGATCATTCTAGTTAGAATAGCTATGCACACTATATCAATAAGTGAGGTTTGAACGTTCGTTACCTGAAAAGACTTTGACAACGAAAACACTATGGAAGACCATGATTTCACCTATAGACAGTGTGCCATATACTTGTATTAAACATGTATTTCATCAGAGCACATCTCAAAATAATAGAAAAACAAACGGGACAACAGGTTTGGACTATGTTTCATATAGGTGTATTTACATAATGGAAAGTTTATAAACCCTGCATATCAACCACCACCGATCATCCAATATCAATAGGGTGTGTACTGCAAGATCTACATTCTTTAGTTATTCACCTTTAGTGACATCTCGTGCAAATAAAGTGAATGAACAGAAACATAGTTGTGTGCCACAGCGTTAGTACTATTATACAAATAAATAACTATCTTAGCGTATGTCTACTATTAGGATTTCCAATATGTATTGTTTCTAGCGCACAAATGCATCATTATTGGTTGCTTTCTAGATTTTTTAGTATTGTTGAGGGGTTTATCTCTCTCACTTCTTATTTACCGCCACCTTTATTTGATCCGGGCTGAATTCGCTCTGTATGAATAAATAAAGTCCCAAGGCGATGAATCGAGGTCGATCTCTTACCCTATGAATAAAGAAAGGAACGATAATTTAACGTGAAGAACAGTATATTATAAAAAGCATGCAAATGTACTCTAGTAAAAAATATGGTTTTTTGCTAGAACATTCTGAGGAGAATGTGAATTGTCCACTCGTCGATTCAACCGACAAGTAGCGCTGGATAGGGTCGAACTTTGAAAGTAAGGATATGACACTTGTATGGTTGTAATAGGCCTGTTATATTTCTACGTGTAATCTTTTCCCGTAATATCTTTCGCGCATTTGCATTGAGCTTTGTCTCTTTTGATTTATGTAGCTTGATCAAATCAATATATAATTCGTACGCAATGCACTATTCATCAAAACATTTTGCTTATTAGTTAGTGTTGAGTAGCGTCTGTGTGAATTCGGAGTAATATTAGTGGACTGTTTTTTTTCTGTATGGTTATACTAATTGGAGATGTGTCTTCACTCATAAACCGTTAATTTCACCTCTATATCAGTAATAAAACTTTTCATACATTTGTATTATCGGTGCTCCAGTTGAGTTGATGTTTCTAGATTTCCATGTTCATAGAATGATGGTCTGATTTAGTTACTAAAAAGGAATGAATCACTGTAGAGATGTGCTCTTTCTATGAATTAATGGTTTACACGTTTATTTTTTTGTCTCTTTCATTGGTTTTATGGCCCTCTCTGCTTCTCCGCTTCTCTTTCTCAACCACGATATATGGTATTACGCTTTTTGGCGAGTTGTCTGGTTCGAGTATTTATATCATACTTTATCTCTACTAATTTCAGTTGGAATATCCTAGTTACGTAATCACTAGTAAGATTAAGGTTTTATTATGGTTGTCGCAGTTTATATTTAATGGATTTGTTTATTATGTGTGTCATCAAAGAAAGTGAATAAATGATTTGGCTGATGTATCTCTCTGACTGCTATTGTCATGATAGTGTAGTAATTGGAGAATTGATTAGATTAGTGTATTGTAATAGCTATACTGATCACCATAGGTTGTAATCAGTCGACTATTCATTGTTGACTTTAAAATATATGTATGTGTGATATAATGCTAATGATGATGAGATATTTCATGAGAGTGGTTTTTATTTTATGTGTTGTTTTAATGGGATGATTAACTTTTCTCGACCAACTTGCCTTTAATCGTTGATAAGCCTATATTTATATCTCTTGTCGTTGTTGTGACTGAATATGGGAATGGAACTGCTAAGAAGGAATAGTGGTATAAGGGTAGGTAATCATTTTGTGAATAGAAGTGTACAGTCTAAATCTCTTCCTCATATTACGAAATGACTCTTGACATACCATCCGCCCATATATTCACGGTCTGGCAGGATGTATGGTTTGAGTATTTATATCCCTCACTACTGATGAGTGAGAGAGACTAAAAACCTCTCTTAAATTATTAGTTATGCAATTCACATGTTTCATTTTAACATTTGAAAATCTCTACTCATTATGTGGTTTTTATAGTAGCGTCTCCCTCTCCTTTATTCCTTTCGGCAGAGATAGAAACGAAGGGTCTCGTCTTAGCTTTCCTTTTTGTTTAGCATACCTCATCTCTACTAATTTCAGTTGGAATAACCTAATTAAGTAATCACTAGTTAAATCATGGTTTCATTAGGTTTATCTTAGTATTTATCTGCTAGGTGTTTTTTCTTCATTATGAATGCGTTCACAGAAAGTGAATGTCATATCTCTTTGGTTGTTAATTGTCAGGGTGATCTAAGAAATGGATGAAGAGAATTCATTAGAATGAGATATACCCGCCTAATTCTTTCCTTTAATAAATTCATTCTTTCCTTTAATATATTTGTGGTCGACATTTGCCCTGCTAGAGAACATGAGATATATTATGAGGGTGGTTTTGCTGAGAGAAGGTATTTCATGTCTTGATGTAACCTTGTCTCGATCATCTTGCATTGATGACTTTAAAATATATGTATGTGTGTGTTATATGCGCTGCTAATGATGATGAGATATTTCATGAGAGTGGTTTTATTTTATGCGTTGTTTTAATGTGATGATCAACTTGTCTCGATCAACTTGTCTTTAATCATTCATAAACCTAAATTAATATCTCTTATTTTTGTTGTGATTGATTATGGGAATGGAACAAGTGCTAGAACTAGAACTAGTGAGTAGGAAGTATAGGGATAAGGGTAATTAATCATTTTATGCATAGAAGTGTACAGTCTAAATCTCTTCCACATATTACGAAATGACTCTTACCATTCAGTAGAATGAGGGGGTGTTAATTGTTTCCTTTAATAAATCTATGTTCGACATATGCTCTGATAATAAAGATGAGATATATCATGAGAGTGGTTTAACTGAGAGAGAAGGTTGTATTTCATGTGTTATCTTGATGTAATGATTACCTTGTCAACTTGTATTTAATCATTCGTAAGCCTATATTTATATCTGTTGTTGTTGTTGTTGTGATTGAATTAGAGTATGAGAAAGGATTGTAGAATTAGTGAGTAGGAAGAGATGGATGAGAGTAATTAATCATCTTCTGGATAAAAGAGTACTGCCCCAATCCCTTCTTCATTTTTACGAAATGACTCTTGCTGTACCCATATAATCACGGCCTCGCAAGTTGTCTGGTTTGAGTGTTTATATCTCTCAATACCGATGAGCGGGAAAGACTTTAACCTCTTTAATCCGGGCCTTCGTTTATCTTGGTACCTGTCCGTACCTCTTGAACCTATCTCTCTCTATCATTCACCCTTTAGCTTCAGTATATATTATATACTATAATGTATACAATTCGTTATGACTGGTAACTGGAGTGATTGGAGATTACGGTATATCTGTCTCTCTCTAGCTATCTATATATGAGAGGTGTCAGGTGTAGGGGTCATATTGCCCATTCTTCATAATCAAGCAGACGTGTAATGGATAGCCTCTCTCTCTCTCACTCTCTTGATATCATCTCTCTCTCACTCACTCTCTTGGTATCCATATCTCTGTCTCTGTCTGTCTCTCTCTGTCTCTCTCTCTCTCTCTCTCTTTTCTATTAGGCAGAGAGATAATGTAAAAGCAAGAGGGTATAGAGAAGCAGAGTGGGTGGAGTTTCAATATATGGGAGGAGGCCCCGCCCCTAGGTAGATCAGTCTATAGCTTCATTAGTCGACCGTGCGGCTGCGTCTGTCTGGTAAGTCTTTGTTGATTACTGTAGTGATGATTTCCATTGTTTTTTGATCTTCAAATGATCGATAATATGAATCATTGATCTACAAAAAATCGATAATGTGATGATTTTTTCAACTTGATTACTGTATTATTGATAAGTGTTGATTACTGTTTATTACTGTTGATGATTGTAGTAATTGATTAGAGTGATTTTATTGATTGGCTGATAAGAGTTGTCAATCATTATTATCATTTTGATTGATCTACAAAAAAATCGATAATGTAAACAAAAAAAAACTTTAAAAAACAACACCTAAAAAACATCTCAAAAAACAAACAAACAAAAAACAACTTAAAAAACATCTCAAAAAACATCCTATAGACAGCCATTTTTTATGTCAGTTAAGTGGACCTATACTACTTACGTTGATACAGTTTACTACGTGCCTGCGACTTCATGCAACATCTACAATTGTGTTCATATGACTGCAGGCACGTAATAGATATGTAACACAGCAAATAGCATGAAATCAAGGAAAATAGACTGAGTGACAAAAGATTTAACCTCGTAAGTTCACAGCGGAAATCCTCGATCTCCTCCTCTCCATACTCGCCGGAGGTCGGTTCCTTGAACGAGCCGTGACACTGGCGACTAGTTAAGCACATATTATTATTGCACTTCCCTTATACTTCCCTTG